>BRYC01000156.1:8972-29050 GCA_030267985.1 Parmales sp. scaly parma | reverse complement strand
CGAAGAGATTGGAATGGGGATGGGGATGGGTATTGGGGGAGGTGGAGCGTTTGAGGTGATGAAGAAGGGCGAGCATGCGGGGGGGGAAGGGTTGAGGGAAGGAGGCGCGATAAAAAATCAAAAGGGGCAGTATGTTGGCCCTGGTAGAGGCGGGGCGGGGGCTGGGGCGGGGGCGGGGGGGAAGGGGAGTGTCGAGTCGATGAAGCGCCTGCAGCTAAAGATTAAGAAAGTATCAAAGTAGAGTCATTTTTTTTTCCTCTCTCTGTTTAAAGTAAATGTTGCAGCCAATTCCGCAAACGTGAACAACCATTAATTCCCAATCAACTATTTCGAAGAGGTCCTGAAAATTGACATCGTCGTTGTATTCTGCATCAACTCGTCGCGTCGTCAGGAGACCGTGCTGTGCAAGGTAGACAGCTTCATTTCGTTCTAGTTTCCAGTTGAATAGCAGATAGGGAGTGAACGTTCGTTGTAACATTTCAAAGGTTGACTTCGCCGTGTCCCAGTCAACTCCCATTCTCAGAGAAATAGACGGTGAAAATTCCAAAATTATGTTTTTCACTCGCCCCGCAGAGATTGCAGATTGCATGCCGTGAAGCGCTGGAACTTCAGCTCCTTCGATATCTAGTTTGACGAGAATAATGTCGTCCTCGATAATATTTTGATTCGCAAGGAAGCCATCGATCGACATCAATGAGACATCGTATGTTAGATCTGGTGGGATATTGTTATTAATTAACTCAAGCTTGGAAATAGAAAATGACGGATCGCACACGCTGTTCTTGCTTGCTCGCAACACAGCAAACTTGTCCGATAAACCGAAGTTGTAGAGGTGGGCAAGCGATTTTACTGGCTCATCAAGTTCAGCAAGCAGGAAATTGGCCACATCAAAACAATCAAGCTGTAGGTCGAATGCATACGTTGTGAAGTTCATTGAAGTCGTCAGCATTGTGTAGAATGCAGAATTCATTCCGCCGTCGATCACAAGCCCGTTTGCGGGATCTGATGTGGAGAGGATTGAGATGAACAAGTTTGTAACCGCAGACTCGAGGCTGTTTACCCTAGCATAGTTCTCGAATGCGTAGAGGGAGTGCTGTTTGAGCTCAGACTTCCTGCCATCGAGAAACATAACTGATTGCTCAGGTTGTCCTGGAAAGTTTATTGATTGGAGACGAGGACTCCTGAGCTTTGTTAGATCTCTAACTTCGGAGAACTTGCTGCACGGTGTGATTTCGCCTAATGGAAGGTGAGAGCACGACGTGATTTTGGCTATTGGGAGGTGAGTGTCTGCAATCATTATTGAAGATGAAGTAGGCACATGGGATGAAAATTGAATCTTAGCCAACCAGAAACCAATTATTGCGCAGAGGCTATGTGTGATTATTGTGATTGTTGATTGACGACCCGTTGGAGCAGCTATGTATTGGGAAGCGAACGCATCGTCAGAATCGAGCAAGCTCTCTTCATCGGAGCGCGTTGGTCGTATGAACTTTCTCTGCATCAATTGACGAGGGCTTTAGATAGGCTCTTATGGTGTGCCTAATTTTGTTCTACTTGGATGTTGTGACTGCTGTAGATGAGGCCTGTTGGTGTTGGTGTTGGTGTTGGTGTTGGTGTTGGTGTGTTGTTGTTGCTGCTGCTGCTGCTGTTGCTGCTGCTGCTGTTGGTGCTGTTGCTGTTGCTGTTGCTGTTGCTGTTGCTGTTGCTGTTGCTGCAAGTGTTGCTGTTGCTGCAAGTGTTGGTATATTGCTTTATTATCTGTCTCTGTTCGTTGTTCTTACGTGCTTTCGTGCTTACACTTTCCTTTTGAGAATTTAAGTTCACGAGGTTTTTGACGTCCCTCATCATAAAGCCACAATAATGCTCACTCGACTTCTGGCACGCAATGCTGCAGTATCATGCCGCACTGCTACAGTGCCTACTACTACCCGATCCCTGTCCACGATCTTCACACCTTCGGAAGAGCATGGTTCTTTGAGAGAGATGGTTAATCAATTCGCTGAGCAAGAGGTTGAGCCCCAGGCCCTGGAACACAACGCGAAGGAGATTTTCAACGTTCCGCTCTTCCGCAAATGTGGCGATCTTGGCCTCC
Organism: Parmales sp. scaly parma; assembly: GCA_030267985.1. Classification (NCBI taxonomy): domain Eukaryota; class Bolidophyceae; order Parmales; species Parmales sp. scaly parma. Next base: position 26,958 of record BRYC01000156.1, on the reverse strand, counting down.
TCGGCATTACAGTTAAGGAGGAGTATGGCGGATCTGGCATGGATGCCACTGGTTTGGTGATTGTTCACGAGGAGCTGTCCGCCGTGGACCCTGCCTTCTGCCTCTCCTACCTGGCCCACTCTATGCTTTTTGTGAACCAACCTCCACGTAAATGGCTCGGAGGAGCAGAAGCACGAGTACCTTCGATTGGGGGCTGTGCATGTCCGAGCTCGGAGCCGGCACTGACGTGATGGGAATGTCCACTTTTGCCGTCGAGGACGGGGACGACTACATCCTCAACGGCACGATGATGTAGATCACCAACGATTGCATCGACTATTCTGGAGAAACGGGCAACACATATTTGGTTCATGCCAGAAAGGTGCTGACATCAGGTTAGCGGCGATGTTTTCACCTTATTCCAGTTCGCAAAGGTGGCAGAAATATCCTCGTTCTTCATTGATTCCGATTTTTTGAGATGGTGCTTGCTTGTATGTAGGTTAAGCAGATTTTTCTTGCTTTTGAGTAGACAAATTTAAAAGACGACCAAAAAGGAATTTTTATTTTGGAAAATGCTTAGCGCTGCTTTCCGCTCTTCTCCATCGCTGCAACGTTGCAGCTCCTCAAAGATTTAATTCCACTCCTCATGAAGAAGCTTTGCGCCCAAATTGGCAAGTGCCTCATTCCCGCGATGGCGAACTTTGCGTCCAGTCCAACGAGCATCTGTGCTGGTGGGTGAGGCTGCACGATGGCCTTGATCAGCGCCGTTGTTACATTCGACGCGTCCCACTCGGTCTGAGAGCTCATGGCTATGGCAATGGTCTTCGTTTCCTCTAAATACGTTTTTCCGTACTGGTCGTAAACTTCCCTGTCCATGTTCTTGAAAACTTTGTCTAACGTGGGAGCAATCCCGCCGACGATTGGCGTCTTGTGGAAGCTTGGGTTGCAGGTCACCACCTTTATGTTCCAGGAACTCATTTCCAACCTCAGCGTGTTGGAGAATGCCTCCGCCGCGTGCTTGCTACCGGAGTACGCGCACATGGACGGGCCGCAGGACAGTCCGGCCATACTTGTGATGTTAACGATGCGCGCGTAATATCCGTTGGTCTCGTTAGCAACCGCTTGCTCCTTCAGAATTGGGAGGAACGCCTTCGTCACGCGGATCATACCAAAGTAATTGACGGACATATCCCACTCGAAAGAATTCATCTCGCACCAATCTATTTCCCCCCCGCTTCCAACCCCGGCATTATTCACCAAAGCGTGAAAAGTTCTTGTGGATAAGTCCTCTGCCAGCCACTCGTCAACTAGCTCGGCCAACTCGTCCACACTCTCCTGGTCGGTCACGTCCAGTTGCGAAACAATAACCGAGTGCCCTAATATAATGTTGGTTAGTAGTGGCTCGTATGCTCGTCTTCCTCAAGGCTCGTCTTCCTCGCTCACCTTGAGTTTCCATTGCTTGGATCTGCTTTGCTAGCCCCTTGATGCCTTTCTCGGTCACGCACGTGGCGAAGATACAGTACTTCTCGTGGTGCTGCTCTGCCATAGCCATCGTTAGCAAGTTACCAAAGCCAGTGTCGCAACCAGTTATCACGACAGCGAATTCACTTTTAAGTGATTTGGGTGGGCCTAGTTTGTTGACGAGCGCCATACTGAGCTGGTACAGTAGCGTGAGTGGGAGGAAAAATGCGGCCAAGACGGGCGAAACGACAACCAGCATCACGCCCCAGAAGGCGAAGAACACAAATGGTGTGATAACATCCAAATGCACGAAAGTGTTCAACTTCTGAAGTATGTTGGTTGGTGGCTTGTAGTGCGGGTTCGGTGTGTTTTTCGACCTGGGGGCCTTTCTGGTAGTAGTTCCCATGGCTCACTTTAATTTGTTTCTTAACAGCTTAAATTATGGTGGGAAAGGGAAAGACCTTGACACCTGAAACCAAGGGCGTGACAAGAAAAAATCCAAAAAATTAAAAATATAATTTTCTCACGATCAAACCTTTCCAACATACGCGCAACCCAACTCCACAACAATCTCATGAACAGGTTACTAAATTTTGCGAAGAGTACAATAATTGGGAATCTGAGTACAAATGACTCTGACACTCTTCCTGATCCCACCCCAAGCTCCTCTACCCCTTCCTCTCCCTCAACCCTCTCCACGCCATCGTCGCCTCCTCGTCCAGCCCTCTCCACTGTCGAGTGTCTCACTGTGTCCCGCTCCTGCCAAAACATAGTCCGAAACATTCAGGAGATTGTTGTTCAGGCAAAGGAATCGGACAGCAGCTGGAAGATTAGACTAATGAGCCTGTTAGAAGATCTAGAGACTCCACCCTCTTCCTCTTCCTCTTCCCCTTCTTGTTCCCCAGCAAGCCCCTCCAACAACCCCAACCCCAACACCTCAAAGCCCCTCTCAGCCAACGCATACGTCATGCAAATGATAGAAACTCCGGAATCAACCAACAGTTCCCTCCCCCCCCCCGCCCCCTCCCTCTCCCTCCCCCCCTTCTCGACCCTCGAGAAGTACACCAACCACGATAAATTTGTCCCCAAGTGCGTCGAGAACGACCTCCCCCCCCACCTCGTCCACTGCCTCCGTCTCCTCCGCGTCATCGAGCTTCAGCAGGGGCAGGGGCAGTCCTCCCCCGGCACCTCCCCCGGCACCTCCCCCGGCACCTCCCCCGGCACCTCCCCCGGCAAGCTCCTCCCGACGCTTGCCGCGACAGACCGCGTCTCAAACCTCCTCGCCTCCCTCTGTCTCGACTCGTCAATCGGCGAGACCCTCCGCCCGCACCTCTTCGGGCTGCTGTCTCTCACGACGGCGCCGAACTACGCGAACGGGGGGAGGGACGCGATGCACATTCCGAGCGGGGCGGGAAAGGTAGTTGACGCGATTGGGAGGAATTGCTTCTCCCCGCAGCTGGTTTGGTTCCTGCACGATCGGAGCATCATTAGCTGCATGCTGGAGGACGTGAAGGAGCTGGTTGGTTTTAATGTTGAGACTGCCAAGCCAAGTGCCGATGACGCAGCAGCAGCAACATCAACAGCAACCGCAACATCAACACCCTCTATTACGGCCCTGTGGCTCGTTGCTCTCCGAACGATAACCAACATAATCGTCTCGTCGATAAAATTCAATACCGACGCTCCCCTCCTCACGGACTTTGAAACGGCGGGTGGCTTTGCCGTCCTGAAGTACGCAATCGTCAATTCCGACAGCAAGGAGCACCTCCCGTCGTTGTTGGAGCTGGTTGCGAAGTTGTCGACTACCGCGAACACCACCTGCACCAGCCACAACAGCAGCAACAACAACAACAACAACAACAACAACAACAACAACAACAACAATAACCGGCACAGCAACGATTTTGGATTCGGCTTAATGGTTGAAAACGAGTCTTCTTTACAACTCCTGAGCGAGCTTGTCAAGATGGCAATGCCGATCAATTGCTTTGACAACGACAACATTCAAATAAACGACATCAAAAAGCTGACGTTGCAGGCTGCTACGAGCTCAATAAACAAGCGGCTGCGAACCCTAAACGATGACCTCGCCCCCCCCCCCCAAAGCCCGCCCTCCCCGTACCCTCCCCTCACCCAAACCGACAACTTTAGAATGGAAATACTCGTTGTAATCCTCCAGCTCTTTTCCTCCCACACCAAGAACTACTCCGCAATGGAGCCTAAATACAGCCTTCTTTCCGTGTTTCTCTTCAACTACCCCTTTTTTGACGACCAGAACCTCAAGACGCTAATTCTCAAGACCCTCGAGTTCGTTTGCACGGGCGTTTCTGACTCCTCCCCGGCGACCTCCCTCAACAACCTCTCCTCCACGTACGCCTCGATGTGCCAGGCCATGCTTGACACCCTCACCTCCTCGCCGAATCCCCTCACCGAATCCAACACCGACGCAGTTGATGTTTTCTTGTACGACATCACCTCGGTCTCCGAAACCTTGATAAAACTTTTGGAATTCGACTCCAACTTTGGGAAGCTGATGTGCGATTGCGGGCTCGTTGAGTTCAAGCTGAACAATTTGCTCTGTCTGATAACAGCTGCAACAAGAGCTGCCCAAGGCAACAACAATGACATCTCCGTCCCAATTATTTCTGAAATTTCCTCCTCCGTCTCCCAAATTCTCCGGCTCATACTCACCCACAATGCCTCCGCGTCGACAACCTTCCAGCAGCTACAATTTGGCGCACTGCTAGTCCCGGCGATAACTGACCTGAGCAAGCAGGCTCTGCAAGACGCGCTCGGCGTCTTCGAGGAGGTCGCGTTGTCGGCCAATATTCACATTAGCGTTAATATTGATACTAGTTCGAATACGAATACGAATACGAGGTCACTCATTCCTTCGTCTCCAATTAATCCTCGTCGTTCCACACTCTCGACTTTCAACAACACCGACAACGCGACGAGTGGAAATAACAACAACGATAATCCTATTCCAGGTGAATCTCAAAACCAAATATTCGGAGGTGAGCGAGCGAAGCGATCGAGCGAGCCTTGATCAAGGCGTGAACGTGGCGTGTTTCGGACCGTCCCTGAACAACCTCTTTGCGCAAAAAGATGCGCCTGGTCAAACCCGCCACCGTGTCCAATTCTGCTCGTCTAAAGACGCCATGCGTTGGAGTAAGGGATGATTCAGTGATTCGCCTATTTTATTTTTTTTTAGTTTTCACATAATCTAATCCTCCATGCGCTGGAGTTACGGCCGATACAGTGATTCGCCTACTTTTGCGTGATTTTGAGTTTTCACCTCCACCTCCACACATCTCCCTTTTGGACCGTCTCGAACTATGAATTGCGCGAAATGGCTATAGCCACCCACATCCACTACTAAACTAAACTAACCCACTCACTCAATTATTTTTTGACTCGCTTCATTCGTTTTGCCCTTGATTCTTTAAAAAATGCGCCTCGCTTCGCTCGGAGCAGTCTTGTCGACCTTGATGGAGGTTGCTCACGCGATTATTAATAAAACGAGTTTGGACGCAATATGGAGGCTCGCCCCATTGCTACAATCCTTGCACAACATCCTCGAATATTGTCCTTCATCACGGGATGTTTTTCGGGAAGTTCACGGCTTTGAGACAACGATTGAAATATTGGTGCGCAGCGGCAGCTACAAATCCACACCCACCGTTTCCTCGGACTCGTTCATGTCGATAATTGTTAAAATCTTCGAGCTTTTGCTCGTAGCCACCAACAAATCGTCGCCGGGGAACCGACTGCACGTTCGCGAGGCGATCAAGGTGAGTGAGCGAAGCGAGCGAGCCTCGAGGAAGACGAGCATACTCGCGATGAATCCCGCGAAATGGCTACAGCCACCCACATCCACTACTAAACTAACCCACTCAATTATTTTGACTCGTTCGCCTCCCCCCTGCTCCATTAAAAATGCGCACAATCTCGCTTCGCTCGGCGCAGTACCAAACGATTTCATCTGCTCTGCTGGGCACCGGTATTTTCGACGATGACAACCTCTCCTCGGCGGCGATGCAATTGGTGTTCAGCTTGGTTGTGGAATCATCCACATCCTCGTTGTTCTTAGTAGCTATAGACCTTGACCAAAATGAACTCACGCCCAACGTTCACAATGCTGAAGCGATCCGACTGATTCTGCATTTGGTAATTGGCATTCCCGACCAAAAATTGGTAAACGCCGCCCTGTTGAGTCTGATAAATTTGACCCTCAACCCCCCCTCAGCCACCATTCAGCAGCTGAGCAAGGCGGACCTTACTCACTGTCTCACGAACGACTTTGCCCACGTAATTGCGGATGTGAATAATCCGCTCCAGAAGCAGGTGAGTGAGATGGCTGCGAAATTCCGTTTCCGCCTTCCCCTCAAAACTAACCCTCCCAATTCAGTTCTTTAACATCCTCAACAACCTCTCCTCCAACCACATGACCCACATGGACTTTCTCTCCCTTCTCTCGTGCATTGCCGGTCCAGTGCTTTCAAATCCCGACGGCGAAATAAACCTTCCCGTGATTTGGGCAATAACCGAGCCGAAACTTTCCCCAGCTCTAATCACTCACCGCATCAACAAATCCACGGAGTCCACCAAGAGGCTCGACGATTTGGTCAAGATTGCTTTAGTGAGCGACAACGTGCCGTTCTGCTGCCTTGGCGACGTGTCGATGATCGAGGTCAGTTCCGCGATGAAAGTGTACCAACGGCGCCACAGTCTAGGCAACGACCAAACCCACGACCAAACCACCATCAACGAGCTCTTGGTCAAGTCGTTTCAGGCCACAGCCCAAACTACTCCCCTCAAGTACCTCCACGTAGATTCATTCAAGTCTCGCGATTTTAGACTATCCACCTCCACAACGAACCTCTCAGCGAACCTCGCCAGTCTTTCGTCGAACCAGCAGTTTCCCCCGGCCTCGGGTTTCACCTTTGCGTTTTGGATGCGCCTCCCACCGTTAGATGTGGCGTCCGATTGCAGCTTCGGCAGCGACACCTCAAGATTCTCCTCTACTTCCACCTCCAACTCCCACAACTCCTCCTTCTCTACCCAACACAACAAAACCAACCACAAAACATCCATCCGCTCCAAGTTTGACGACTTCTACCTATACATATTTTCCATCGTCGACGAAAACAACAATTTTTTCACGGTCAGGTTCGATTGCGCCGCGAACAAGTTCTCGATCTACACCTCGTGCTGTAGCAAGAACCAGCACCAATTCTTCCGATCCTCAAAACTCTCGAGGAGCAACTGGCACCACGTCGGGGTAACATACACTCCGCCGAAGAGGATGCTGAGCAAAAAGGCTTCGGTTAACCTGTACTTGGACGGAATTTTGGTCGAGGTGAGCGAGCGAAGCGAGCGAGCCTTGATGGATGAAGACGAGAAATATATACGAGCCACTACTAAACAACGGCGTTATTTATATTTATTCCACTCAATATACTTCGCATCTTCTTCGCTCGGCGCAGGAGGTGCAAACGTTTCATGTTAATTTCACTTCCTCGTCCGCCTCCTCCGGCTACATTGGAGCCCCCGTTCCCTCCTTCGTTGACGAGCCGACCCTCTCCAACTCCACAATGCCCATCTGGCACTTCGGTCCTTCGCAAATGTTCAGCGGCGTCCTAACCGAAGCCAACATCTGCCATATGTTCACCTGCGGTCCTGCTCACATTGGGTGCTTCTGGGGAGAGTCCCCGCTGCTGATGAGCAAGGAGGCCATGAGAACTGCGCTGCTGGTGCGCCTTCACTGCATTTCGAAGAGCATTTCGGAGGAGCTAGTGAAGCGAAAAATTGAGAGGCTGAATTTCAGCAAGCAGCTCTTCCTCGCCCACGACGATGCTATCTTATGCATGAATGCGCATGGCACGGTGGAGAATTCCAGAAAGCTGACAAACGTTGCCAATCTCAGTTCGCAGCATTCCTCCGGGGCTACAATTCACGGGGGGGGGGTCACCGTCGCACCCAGAAATTTTGGCGATAACGCGAGCAGGTTTGGCGGGGTCGGAATCTTCCTCCCGCTCGTGAACGCAGCTCATTCGTCCAAAACCCTTGCCTCCGCACTCGGTCTTATTCGAGCAGCGCTCTGGCAAAACCATGCCAACCTAGAAGCTATGCAGAGCCAAGGAGGGTACCGGACGCTGGCGCTGCTGCTGCGGCAGAAGAGGCAGTACTTGGACATTGAAGTGCTAGATGCGTGCTTCGCCATTGCTGTGGACGGTTTCGGTTCAGGTTCAGGTTCAATATCAAACAACGCTGACTACTTGCTGGTTGATTGGGACGCGATGAAGTACCTGCTGCTGAACCATCAGGTCTGGGACATTCGCATTCCATCGATTCTTTTGGCCCAGCTCAAGCTGCTGAACTCGCTTGTGAGCACCGACTGCATCAACGCGAGTTTCAACGCGAGAGGTCTGTACAGCAAGAACATTGTCGAGTGGAGCATCCACTTGATGCTCGAAGCGTCGACCCTGTACAAGAGCGGGGAGTGGGGTAATGTTGTTCCGCCAACTGTCAGTATGGCCGCAATTGGGGTTGATGCGAAGGGTGAGTGAGTTTGTCATGACGCAAAAATTACAGAAACTAACCCATTATTCAGACGACTTCCTGCTTGGCTGCAAAACCTTGCTCAAGCACATTCTGAGCAATTATTTGGACAAGAGGAAGGATTTGCAGATGATTGCGGAAACAGGTGAGCGAGCGAAGCGAGCGAGCCTTGAGGAAGACGATTTTACGAGCAATGGATATCGCGAAATAGCTGCAGACGGCTACATCCTCCACTGAACTAACCCGCTCAATTCGTTTGGCTCGCTCCGTTTGTTTCGCTCGTGCTTCACTAAAATGCGCCTCGCTTCGCTCGGCGCAGCAATCTACACGCTGAGCAACGAGGCGAGCACTACGCTCGACACCACTACGCTCGACGACGAACAACAAAACGAAGACAAAGACAAAGATAAAAATAAAAAAATTCTAAGTCCATCTGCGCTTGTCCGTGTGTACCTGCTCCGCCTCTTGATGGAGCTCGTGCTCGAGGGAATAGACCACCTGGTACACGCTCCCAACGAGAACGACCCCCTCTCTGCCTCTTCCACCACAACACAACATACATCCTCTATGCGGAAACGAGACACAATGGCCGACATGGTCCTCAACCGCAAAAATCCCAACACCAACAAAAATTCGCCAGCTTTTAAGGCCCGAATTTTCCTCGACGCGTTCTCGGAGACCCTTACCCCCATGTGGTTCGTGTGCATGCTCTCGGGGTGCACCGAGGACGCCAGCGCATCGATAGCCTTCAGACTTTTGGTTTTGTTGTTGCAAAATAGCGCAACGTTTGAAAGTTCCTTCAAGCAGTCGGGCGGGTTCACATCGTTAAGCATGTCGATCCCAAAGTTCAGCACGTCTCCGTCAATCATTTTGCCCATCTTGAGCGAGCTGTTCAACGTCAGCTTGTACCGACTGCCCTGGTTGCCGGTGTTGGATTCTGCCCAACTTTTCACCTTATTCGACGTTGGGGAGGGCAACTGCAACGTCAGCAACAGCAACAACGGACTGTTCGGTTTGTTGAGTGAGTGTATTGGGCGGAATGCCCAGCTGAGCTTGAAGAGCGGGTCTCCTGCTGAGCAGGAAAAGGCGAAAATGGCGAAAGATGGAAATGAAGCGATTCTTTCCCTGCTGCTGCACGCCCACGAGCACGTTCCCGAGTTCAAACTTTTCACCCTCTCTGAACAATGTTTGAAGCCACTTACGCTTGCTCTGTTTGTCTGCAGCGACGAGCAGGACATGTTGAACCAGGGCGGGGGCAGGCGAGCGTGGAGCGAGAGCGTCGGAGGGATGACAGACTTGAGTTCGAGAATTGACGAAAATTACATCAACCGGCGGGGTTCGACGGGGGGGGAGAGTGGAAACGGAGGCCGAAAGGCCAGCACCACCCGATCTATCAGCGATGGCGACACAATCATTCCCCACCGCAAGGGCAGCACTGCCAGTGTGAATGTGAATGAGAATGCGAATGCGTCGAATTCTCAAAGATCCCTTTTCGTCGGACCAGCTGGCGTTGGCTTGCTCTCCCTCCTGAACACAATTATAATAAATTCAATTACCAGCCATAGACATTCCTCCAAGCTCCTCCACTCGTTGCTGCTTTACTTCCCCGCCCACGCCACCGAAGACCAAGTCCACAACTTTTACAGTGTGATTTTGGAAATGTTGGGCAACTTGGTGAAAGAAGTAGCAAGCTCCGAGGCTTCGACGGCGTTATCGAGGCCAATTGTTTTCTGCAACCTGGTTGGAGCGACGGCGGTGCTCGTCGACAACATGTTGAGCGGCATGTTCGTAGTTGACGGCGTGTTGGGCATTTTGAAGGTGGCAACGGAGGTGCAGGGCTTGGTGAATGGAACGAAGTGCAACAGGAGCATGGGGGTTGACGCTCAACAAGTTGTTTCTATGATGGGGTTGAAATTTGCCCAGGTTTGCAGCATCGGTGCGTTGAGGTTGTGCCTGAGCGGGTGGGGGCCCAATTTAGAAAATGTTACCGATGTTATTATCAAGAATTTGGGGTTGATGTTGATGAAGGTGCATGGGAGCGGGAGCAACGACAACAAAGAAGAGGGTGGTGGTGGTGATGGCGGTCTAGGAGGAGTTGGACGGAAGCTCTTCGGCGGGGGGAAACAAACACACAACGACACCAGTGATGGGTTAACTCTGTCGGATACGTATGTTGCCGAATCTCTGACGAACATTGGCCTTGGGAGCTTCGTGGAAAGCGTGGTGAAGATGAATGTTGATAACAGCGACAGAATGTTCGTCACTTGCTTGCTGAGCGAGTTGCACGTGTTGTTTCTCGACGACGACAAAAAGACGAAGGAGCAGGCAGCAACGGTGTGCGTTAGCTTGCTCAGGCAGCGAGGAGAGATGATGCGGGGGTTGCTGATATTGGAGGGCTCGAGCGAGTTGCAGCCAGCAATTGATTGCATGAACGGTGCCTTCGACCTGCTTCTGGGTGACGAATCGGTTGGAGGGAGCAGCGCGTCCGCTCAGAAGGCGAACAGGAGAGGTGAGCGAGTGAGCGAGCGAGCCTTGTAACAGAAGAATGCGAAGCGACTAACCCCACTTCATTCCTTAGGATCGGGAATTCAGAGGTCCATTTTGGGGGAGTTCAACTCGTTCTGGGAGTGGTTTACCGACAACGAAAACGTGGTGAACGAGGTGTTTGATACTGTGAACGAGAAGGCCGAAAAGCTCTTCCTGAACAAGCCAGTCAACCCCACTGCCGCAATCCAACGAGTCCAAAAGGTGATCGAGCGAAGCGAGCGAGCCTTGTGACAAAAGCGTGCGAAACTCCGTGCGAAAAATACCATTTATTGCTACATCAAATTCTGAACTTACCAACTCATCTATTTTTTCTCGCTCGCTGCTCTCGTGCTTCGTTAAAAATGCGCCTCGCTTCGCTCGGTGCAGCAAAAAGTTCTGAGCATGGATGGCAAGAAGGCTAGCAGTGACATGTATGTTCGTGTCCAAGAGCGCACCAACAGGATGAGCTTGGCCGAGAGGAAAACAATCGACGCGCACGAGCTTTGGAAGTCTCGAGGGTTCGAAGATTTGACGGAAGGGGCCATGCAGTGGAAGAAATTGCTTAGGGAGCTAAAGGGGGGGTTGGGAATCTGGGAGAGGAAAGGCAAAGGGACGACGGTTGTACCAGACGACGCAACGAGCGAGCGGTGGAAGCTTGATTTAACGGAAGGTCCAGAGCGAATTCGAAGAAAGCTGCTGCGAAATTATGAATTTTTCGACGTTTATAATGTTGACGTGGACAATGACAACTCGGCGGAGAATCAGAAGCAGAATCAGGACAAGCAGACGGAGGTGGAGGCAGATGCGGACACGGCGGCAATTGTGTTGGGGGTCAAGAAAATGGCAATGGCCGCGGGTAGAAGGAAAAGCACCTTGTCCACGGGCGAGATTGATTCCAAGACCTTGGCTGCTATTCGCAATAATAAGGGCAACGAGGGCAATGACGGTAACGTTGGCGGCGATGAGTTCGACTTGGAGAGTGAATTGAGTGGGGACGACGACGACGAAGAGGAGGAGGCGGCGGAGGAGGGGAAATCGAAATCTGAGTTGCCACCTACGCCGACAACAAAATTCACTAGGACAGCTACGGATGACTCGACGATGACCATCACCGACTCCGAAGTCGAATCCGAAGCCGGAGTCGAAACCGAAACTGAAACCGAAAAGACCACCACCACAGACGACGACGAGCTCGACATGGAGGAAGTTGAGGAGGAAGATAAATTCAAGGAGGAGGGAAATGCTTCAGCATCGTCCTACGAGCTGCTCACCGGGTTGATGCAGCACGGAGACACGCCGTTCGTCAAGTCTGGAGCCAATAACTGGAAGTGCTGCTATAACGTCTCGCGCTGTACTGGTTTGGAGGTGTCCAAGGCGTTGCTGCTGTTTTGCAGAAGAGGGATTTACATTATCGACGGGTTTCAGCAGGTTGAGGGTGATGGCTTGGACGGGACGATTGTGAGGATGAAGGTGGAGACGAGCAAGTTCAACGTTAATTTGAGGAGTTCCAGCAATGTAGAGGATATGAAAGGGGGCAACAACAAAAGCCAAAAAAATCACGACAACCACAATCACAACCAAAACCACAACAATTACAGTAACCAAACCCAAAAAACACCCCCGGAAGCCCACGGCAATAACGTTTCCTTCCAGCACCGGTGCCAAAGAATTGCTTTCGACGACATATTTGCCGTTTACAAGCGCCGCTACCAACTTCGTCAGACTGGACTTGAATTTTTCGACCTCCACCAGACTTCCGCACTAGTTTCGTTCGAGAGCGTGCTGGAGAGAGAGCAGCTGCTGGTGCAGCTGCTAAAGACTCCGCTCCCAAACAGCATCTTCGACTCGTCAAAGCACCTGATCGCGAGCGGAACGAGAATCGACTACAAGAAGTTCATGACGAATTTGCGGTCGAAAATCACGTTGAAGTGGGTCAACGGCCACATGAGCAATTTCGAGTACATAATGCACCTCAATACCTTCGCGGGTAGGACCTACAACGACCTCACGCAGTACCCCGTGTTTCCGTGGGTCTTGAGTGACTACAGGAGCAGCGAAATTGATCTGACCGATGAGAGTTGCTACAGAGATTTGAGCAAGCCAATGGGCGCGATTGGTGCGGCGCGGGCCGAGCAGTTCAAAGAGCGATATGAAGGTGGGTTACTATAGCGATTGTGCGCAAATTAATAAATATGTTACTAACCCCTACGCCTCGCTTCGCTCGGCGCAGCGCTCGAATCGTACAGCAACGATCCGAGCGACCCTCCTCCGTTCCATTACGGGACGCACTACAGCTGCAGCGGCTACGTCCTCTACTACTTGATGCGGCTGGAGCCATACTCGCGCCTCGCGTTGAGCCTGCAGGGCGGGCGGTTTGACAAGGCTGACAGGCTTTTCCGGTCCCTTGAGTCCAGTTGGCAGAGCGCCGCGTACGAGAACCTCCAAGACGTCCGGGAGCTAATTCCGGAGTTCTTTTACAATCCCGATTTTTTGCAGAACAAGAACAACTTCGACTTTGGCTACACGCAGGGGGGCGAGGGGGTCCACGACGTGGTTCTCCCCCCCTGGGCGAAGGGCGACTTCAACCGGTGAGTGAGCGAAGCGAAGCGAGCGAGCGAGCCTTGAGGAAGACGAGCATATTCGCGATGGATCTCGCGAAATGGCTGCAGAAGGCTACATCCACTACTAAACTAGCATTATTCCTCTCAATTCGTTTGGCTCGCCTGGTTCGCTCGTGCTTCGCGCTTCATTAAAAATGCGCGCAATCTCGATTCGCTCGGCGCAGCTTCGTGCGCATCAACCGCCAGGCCTTGGAGAGCGAGTACGTGAGCAGAAACCTCCACAAGTGGGTCGATTTGATCTTCGGGTACAAGCAGCGCGGCAGAGAGGCGGTGAAGGCGCAGAACATGTTCGTCCACTTGACGTACGAGGGCCATGTGGACGTTGATTTGATGGAGGACGAGCTGGAGAGGGAGGCGACGATTGCTCAGATACACAACTTTGGCCAGACTCCCAGCAGGTGAGTCTCACTCAGTCTCCGCTCGCCTTGTGGAAGACGAGAATACTCGCGATGAAGTGCGCGAAATGGCTTCAGACGGCTACCTCCACTACTAAGCTAACCCACCCAATTCGTTTGGCTCGCTCGTTTCGTTCGTCCTTCGTTAAAAATGCGCACAATCTCCGCTTCGCTCGGCGCAGGCTAGATAAGAAGCCCCACCAGCCCAAAATTGTGCACGCCAACGCGGTGAAGGACAAGGACGGACAGAAGCACGTAGATTTCAACGCGATCAACTGCTTGGCGCCAATGACGCCGCCGTTCTGCATCGTCGGGGCGGCGAAGAGGGTCTATTTGCGGCCGGTGAGCTGGGATTTGTGCAGGCTCGGGGTTGGTAGGGTTAAGGATGTGGGGGATTTGGTCGTAGTGAAGGACAGGGTCGTGGCAGTTGGGCACAATTGCGTATTTCTGGTTGGCGGGGCCAAGTACTTGAAATTCGGAATGGGTTCAACGGGGGTCAGCATCCACGTCAGGTGAGGTTTTAATGAACCCTAAAAACAATTCACTAAACTAAAAATTAACTCAGTCATTTATAATCAATCAATCGACTCGCGCAGCGTCGCCACTCCGAGGCACCGGGAGGTCGACAAGGTTGTTAGTACCCACAGCAACATGCACGTTGACAAAATCACCAGTGTGAAAACCTCCGATTTGGGGTACATTGTGACGGGGTGCTGGGACGGCACGGTGAGAATATGGAAGGCGAGAAAGAACGCCCACAGCAGGCATTTGAGCTTGCGGGCGACGCTGTGTGGCCACAGAGGGGGGGGGAGCGGTGAGGGAGGGGGGGTGAAGTGGATTGACATTTGCGTTGGTTTTGGATTTGTTGTGACTGGCGATGGGCCAGGGTTGGAGGATGGGAAAATTATCGTTTGGGACTTGAAGCGGTTGTGCTACATTCGGAGTTTGGAGTGGGGTGGGGGTGGGGGTGGAGGGGTTGGGGGAGTTTGCGTCAATCAGCAAACGGGGAGCATCGTTGGGTTGGTGAAAAAAATGCTGGTAATGTGGGACGTCAACGGGACAATTTTGTTCAAGTCTTGTGCTTCTGATGGCACAGGCGATTGTAGCTGCTTGGTGTGCACGAACTGCAGCGAGTGGATGGACGGCGTGAACGTCATTACGGGTCACAGCAATGGCGACGTTAAATTGTGGGGGGTCAATTACGACGAAGATTGCTTTGTTCTGATGCACGTAATTCCGGACAAGGTTCACACGGCGAGGATTTGTTGCTTACGGGTGGTAGGGGAGAAAGGGAGACAGCAGGACCTGTTGATTGGGGACGCGAGCGGGAAGACGAGCAGTGCGTCTGTGCTGAAGCTTGACTCGCTGTCGCAGCAAGAGCTTTGGGTAGTGTTGAGTGATGATGATGATAATGTTGCGGTTGCGAGTGAGATCAACAGTAAAAGCAACAACGACAGCGACGTAGATACATGAACATGACGTGAAACACAACATTTGTTACCGATTTTATTTCAAACCTTCCTTTTGATCTCGCTGAAACTCTAACAAAAAGCTCGTTATCCATTCCGTGTCGTACAAAACTTCATTCTTCTGGGCGTCTTCGCTCAACTTCCGTAAAACCTTGATGCATGCATTCTGCCCCTTTCCCTTCTTCGCGAAGTAGAATTTCTTGATCTCCTTCAAGGCGCTCATTCGCCAGGCAAACATTGGGAATTTCTTCGTCAACTTTTCGCAGCACTCGACCGCTTCCTCGGCGCATTTGGCAAGAACCGTGAGTTCTAGTGGTCCGGCGCTTCTGTCCTTGGACTCTGGATTCGCCTTGGAATCATTGATAGACGCCAGCTTTTCGCGGTAAGTGAAGCAAAAAGTCTCGGCAATAATGAAATATGCCTCCTTGAGGAAAACCGAGAAGCCTGCGCCGAGCGAAGCGAGATTGTGCGACAGTCATTTTTAATGAAGCAAGAGCAAAACGAATGAAGCGAGTGAAAAGAATTGAGTGGAATAATGTTAGTTTAGTAGTGGATGCAGCTGTCTGTAGCCATTTCGCTTCGCTCGCTCACCTGTAATTGGAGAATTTTTCATAATTTTCAGTCCTTCCATTGCCCCTTCGTAGGCCAAGTCGGAGCTTTCCTGGATCTTCAGGGCGCCGATGCACTCGGTGGCCCACGCCTCGAGCTGAACGCACTTGGGGCGGCCGAGCATTCCATCGTCGGTCGAGTCCTCTGGCTCGAAGGCTAGTTGAGTAGGTTAGTTCAGTAGTTCAGTAGTGGATGTAGCCATGATTAGTAATTTCGAACGGAGTTTCGCACTTTTCTGTCAACAAAGCTCGCTTCGTTCGCTCACCGTTGTTATTGTAGAGCTTGGTGAAAAATCGCTCGGTGGCGATTGCCTTCTTGATCTGGTTCATTTCAGATGCGTCGGCGCAACCTCGTGAGAGTTTGCCGCTGCGAACGGAGAAGGAGGACGCCCAGATTGAAGCAAGAGGGTTGTTGATGGCCTCGGCGAACTTGTTCATTATTGCGCAGTTCCTGCGCCGAGCGAAGAAGGTGCGAACACGAATAGAGAGGGTTGGTTTAGTAGCGGCTCGTATTATCGTCTTCATCAAGGCTCGCTCGCTTCGCTCACTCACTTCTCGGCTGAGTTAGCCTTCGTTGAGCTTGCTTGCTGCTCGCAGCAGCACAAGTAGAGCAACGATTCAAGCTGGCCGGTGGAGCTGTTCTGTGATTGGAAGGACTTGTAAGCTGTGCCCGCGTGTTTCACCGCCTTGGCAACGTCTTTTCCAATGTAAATCAAGCTGCATAGAGCGTTGATGCCCGCCCAGCTGATTGGCTTGAAAATTTTAGTTACGGCGAAGGACGCCATTGCCTTCGCTTCGATCAGCGACAGAGCCTTGGACACCAGCATCCCTTCCTTGACGTGGATTCGCAGCAGAAGAGACACGAAGCAGGCGAGGATGTTGCCCTGGTGACTGTTGCACTCGAGCAGCATCTTGAGCAAGATCGCACCGAGCTGCACCGAGCGAAGAAGGTGCGAAGAAGGTGCGAAAACGATTTGAGTGGGTTGGTTTAGTAGTGTCTCGTATTCTCGTCTTCAAAAAGGCTCGCTCGCTTCGCTCGCTCACCTCCAAGTACTTCTTCTCGTCCAAGTCCATCGCGGCCATTACAAACATTCGGCCAATTACTCGAAACTTGACCTCGCCCATTGTGTCCGCTCGAAGGTCGATCTTGTGCTTGGAATGATCCCCCAAGGACGAGAGGGAGTAGCCGAGGGACTTGATTGACTTCTGGACGGACGACACCGCGTCGTTCGCGTCCTTGAAGAGGTTGGTGTTGATGTCTAGGAGGTCCGCTGCGGCCTGGAGAGACGACTTTGTGGCCTCAATCTTGCCAAGGATGTACTGGCATTCGCCCAGGGCGAGGTTCCACTGAGCCTTCTGGGAAGGAATCGTGAAGTTGGAGGCGACCTGGTCGAACCTTTTGAACTTGACGATTTCGGAAAGAATGAGAATCCGAGTGAACTTGGACTCTGCGTCTTCAAGGAGGCCAAGCCGCACTGAGTCTTGGCTCGCCTTGTGGAGAAGGAAGATCTCGTCTTCGAGGGCACCACCCTTGAACGCGTGCAACGCAAGAACAGGGAAGATGGACTGGAGGTCGTCCTCGAAGAAGGCCTTTAGAGATCGGATGCACTGGATGTGGAAAGCTTTTCGGTCTTTCTCTTCTATCAGCCCGTAAATGATCTTTTGGGTCTTGGGCTCGACGAAGGAGAAGGTCATCGTCGAGTTTCCGTTCTGAAACAAGGCCAGGTAACTGAGACCAATGTCGGTGTTGTGATTCTTCACAAAGGCGCGGTCTTCAAAGTTGTCGGTCATGAACCATTTGTTTTCGCATAGTTTCACGAAGCACTCCTGCGCCGCAAGCATGGGGTTTAGTTTCAGTTTCAGATTCGGTTTCAGATTCAGTTATAATATTAGTTTCATTTCAGTGGTGCACTCATTCACTCACCTGAGGGACTTTCTTGTCGCGCTTCATCGCAAAGGGAAGGAGCTCCGTGACCGTGTCGCACGAAAAGTGTTCCTCGAACACGCTCGCAGCCTTGAGAATCATTTTGGAAGTTTCGTCCAGAGCTTCTAGCTTGTCCATAA
Organism: Parmales sp. scaly parma; assembly: GCA_030267985.1. Lineage (NCBI taxonomy): Eukaryota > Bolidophyceae > Parmales > Parmales sp. scaly parma. Next base: position 9,271 of record BRYC01000156.1, on the reverse strand, counting down.
TGGCCGTCTGACTTCCAACCTCGTTGTCTTTAATCACCTTCTTAATGTGCTCGGAATCAGACACCGTGAGGGTGTTGTCGGCTTCAACCTTGACCTTTTGCTCCTTAAGGAGTGAATCGAGCATGATATTGGTTGAGAAGGGGTCGCCGTGTGTGGAGTCGAGGATGAGCTGCAGCACGTGGTCCGGCCACGCTGGACTTTCAGCCTTGAGCGTGGCAAGGGATCCAACTTGCTCAATGGTGAAGTTGTCCAGCTGCGCGCGCCGAGCGAAGCGAGGCGAGGCGCATTTTTAATGAAGC
>BRYC01000155.1:72962-101254 GCA_030267985.1 Parmales sp. scaly parma | reverse complement strand
CCTCCCCCCCCGTCGTGCTTCACAACCGCCACAAACTTGGTGTGCAAGTGCGCCGAGAACCAAAAGCTCGGCTTGATGATTTTCAGCAACTCCTCCGCCGGCTTGCTGCCCAGGCTCCCGTCATACACTTCCTTTCTCAAGAACTTTTTCTGCCTCAAGAGACCTTCGGTGTCGCCGTGGTGGGCAATGCCCATGGGCCAGTCGTGAGAAATTACAACGTCGGCCGTTTTCAGGCAGCTCAGCTTGAAGGCGTCCGATCGGCGCACGTGGTATACGGAGCGTAGGCTGCGATCATCGTAGGGAGGAAGCTCCCTGTGCGGCATGTCGTAGTGGGCCTGGTTGTAGATGCCGGACAGACCAGAAATTCGCACCTTCTTCTTGTTGCGACCGAGATTGAGAAGAATGGAGCCGGAGCGCCCAAGGTAGTAAATGTTGGGGGCGACCCAGCCGCCGTAAAAGAGCTCCTGGAGGGCGCAGGAGGCCTCGTGGTTTCCGCCAATGAAGACGGTCAAGACCGGGGCAACTTTCGCGCCTGAGTAGTACTCGTGAAAAGAGCCAAGCGCCTTGTACTTGTCTGGGCAAGACAGCGACGCGTAGTCAGCCTTCGAACGAAGCGACTGAAAGTCGCCGCAGCAAATCAGCAATGAGGCCTTCGTCTTGTTCTTCTGCTCCAACGTTCGCAAGTTGCTGTAGATAGAGTTCAGCTCTCCGTGGCAGCAACCCTCCACCGCAATCACAGTGCCAGAATCAGATTCGGAATCAGGAATTGAATTGTCGAAAAACATTTTGGAAGTGTTTGGGTTTGGGGGAGGACTGAAATTGGATCTAAAATTGTTGTTGTTGTTGTTGTTGTTGTTGTTGCCGTATTGATTGTACTGTTGTTGCTGCTGTTGCCGATTTTCATGGCCGCGGCCGCGGCCACCTCCACCTCCACCTCGCCCTCCCCCACCACGATTTTCATAATTGCCACGACCACCATTGTTGAGTTGGCCTCCACCTCTACCCCCATGACCCCCACCTCGACCCCCACCTCGACCTCGACCCCCACCCCGACCCCCACCACGACTGTTGTTGTGGCCAGTACTACCAAAGCTTGTGGGCAGCATGTTCAGAGGGTTTGGATTGGTACTCAAAGCAATAAAATTCGGAGCAGCAGAGAAGGCCGCAAAGCCTTGGGGAGGCGGCGGAGGGGGTGGTGGATTGCCTCCGAAGGGATTTGGATATTGGTTAGCCATAATTTACTAATTGCGCCAAAATTGTCTGGGGGCAGAGCAACAAGCCAAAACTAAAACCTTCCATATGGATGAGCCAGATCTCAACAGCTCTGACGAGGTAGAAGCCTTCCTTTCCCATGTTGGCCTAGCGAATGTTGATACAACAGCAACTTCAGACGACCTCACAGACATTGTCTCGTCACCCCCAACTCCTCAAACCCCTAATTTTCCTACTTCTCCCGAGCCTCCTATTCCTCAAACCCCTCAACCCCCCCCAACCCAAGATGCAGGTTATGATGGGGATGGGTCTGACGCAAGTGAAAACGTTGACGATTCTGTAGAAAATGAAGTGACATTCAATGCTGAAGCCCTCCCCCCTCCTGATCCTACACCAACACCAACTTGCTCGATATCGGTAATTTTCAACCGAATATTGGCCTCCAATGGGTTTGAGTCCAACATCACCTCCCTGCATTCCTCCCCTGATCAGTTCACCAAGAATCTTGAGCTTGTGATGACCGAACTGACCAAGCACCAGCAAACAATCGAAAAAATGTCCTACAATTCTCCGAATCACCCCAACAGCTCGATGAACCTCTCCTTTAACTCCGTCTCTGACGAGCAACTAAAGGCCTCATCCAACGTTGAATCTCAAAAGCGAAAGCTTGATTTACAGCTCCTTGCGAACGATAAATTGCAAAAGACGATTGATTCCTTGAAGGTGAGCGAGCGAGAAGCGAAATCTTACCCTGTGTTCTACTCACACACTTACACAACAATCTCAGAAAAAGGCGGCGACAGAGATCAGGAAGCTAAAAACCACCAATGATAGCTTGACCAGATCCGTGCAGCAAGAGAAGCATCGCATCAACGCGAAAGATGCAATCATTCAGCGATTGACCGACAAGGCGATGCTCGAGGAGAAGAAGAAAACTAGCACGAATGTGCATAGGACGGAGGTGTTCAAACAAATACAACACCGCATCCCTCGAAAAGCCTCCCCAGTGGATAACCAGACTCTGGACGTTATCGGCATGTACGAAACTCAGAAAGAGGAAACGGAGGACGAGCTCTATTCCCTGCGAAACGAGGTCCAGCAGCTCAATGAGTCTCTCCGAGAGAAGGAGAATGTCATTATGAAGAAGGAGTTTGACGGTGCCTGGAAATCCACGGAGGAAAATATCCACTCGATGACCGAGAAGTTCAAAGAGCAGGAGAAGGCCAACCACGTTCTCCAGCAGAAGGAGTCGAGGTGAGCGATCTGCTGGATATAATGTGTCTTCCCTTGCTAACCCACACATCACATCACATCACATCACATCACATCACATCACATCACATCACATCACATCACACACTCACAGCTTCGCCAGAAAGCTGGAGAAGCTCGAAAATGCTCTCACCTCCACCAAGAACCAGATGGCGGACGTTCAGGACGAAAACGCTAACCTCATACTCGAGCTGAAGGCTCGACCCTCGGTCAAGACCCACCGACAGAGCGAGCGCCGCATCGACGAGCTCGAGCGGAAACTCTACTCAGCCGTTGAGGCCGCGTCCGAGTCCGCTGATGTTCGTGAGTTGAAGAAGTTCATGGGTACGAAGGCTCTCATCGATCAGGACAAGTCGAACCACCGGCTGAGCCTCGAACGGCTCGACGCGCTTCCCCGTGAGATTTCAAAGGAGATCCTAAAGCAGACGTGCAGGGAGCTCGAGATCAGCGACGTGACGCTGATAGCGCCCTGCATCCAGAAGCTGAACAAGGCGATGCTGATGCTTCCGAGGATGGAGCGCTTCATCAACGACGTGTGCGAGCTAGTTTTCGATGGATTGGGCGGCGGAAGAAGGACGATGGAGGACGTCGTTCCAATTCTGAAAAAGCAGTACAAGCAGGTGAGTGAGCGAGCGGAGCGAGCGAGCGTAGCGACTACTTGACTGCGAAAAACACTAAAACTAAAACTAACAAAAACATTATTCCCCTAACCACAGCTCAACAGCTTTGGGAAGAACGTAGAGTTCAAAACAGTGGTAATGGGAGAGCTATGCAGGAGGAGCGTTGTGCCCAGCGATGCAAGGAAGGTCGACAAGAAATCTGGTATTACGTCGAGGACGCCTGGCATGACGCCGGACATGTCCGACGAGCAGGCGTTGAGGGCGATTCGCGATCTTGTAGAGCTGGAGAAGGCAATCATGGCGAGAGACGACCTGTACTCGTCTGCCGAGAGTGTGGTGAGCAAGAATCCGGACCTTTTCGTGAATCGGGTCGTCCTCCACTTCAGATATTTGTTCGGAATTAAAAACATGGAAGGGGTTTTCCCCAAAATGAATGAGGTTTACCTCTTCTGCAACGAGTGCGACTCGTTCATGAAGGAGCTCAAGGTGGTGTTTGGGCTGTCTAGCAAGACCACGACGGCAAACGTTATTAAAAGTGCATTGGATATTTGCGGAGAGATGCAGGGGGAAAAGACTATGAAAGCGAGGGTTGGAGTTGGAATGAAGTCAAAGACGCGGGAACAAGAGGAGGAGGAGGAGGAGCACGAAAACTATGTGGTCATGTAAATCCGATCCGTTTCCCAACCGATCCGTTTCAAATAATATTATTTCATTTGTTATTAGTTTTGAACTTAGAATTGCAGACTCTTCATTCCCAACAAGTTTGCCGCGGTAACCTGAGCCTTGGCCAGCACCAACATCTTCAAAACGTCGGTCGTCTCGTCACTACTCCTGCATTCGCAAATAGCTGTTTTATACAGGCCAATGACATCGCTCGCCTCCTCGATCGTTTTGCACAAACTCAATTTTAACTGCCCCAGGTGAATGTACGCAGCCTGAAACTGGGGGTCGACCTCTAAGCTAGTCTCCAGCAATTTGATGGCCTTGGCGCTCGTCTCGTACGGATCCTTCCCAGCCGCCTGGTTATTCATCAAGGCAAGTGCAAGGTTTACGTACGGCGTCGGGTTCGTCGGCTCACATTCGATTGCCTTCTCGAATGACGATATTGCGTTCTCGATGTCTCCCGTCGCAAAGAATAGTTCGCCCTTGTAGCTGTGGACTTCGCTCGAGCGAGGCGCCAGGCTCGCGGCCGTTTCCAAGCACCCCTCCGCGTCACTGTTCTTGGAGTTGTGCATGTAAATTGTTGCCAGCCGCAAATGGGCGATTAGGAAATCGGGTCGGGCGGAGAGGCACTTCTCCAAGTCCGACTGAGCCGCGTCCAGGTTTCGCTTGAGCATGTTCAGGTTGGAGCGGTGGAGCAACGCATCCGCGTCGTTGCCGTTCACCAACAGCGCCTTGGCGAAGAAAGCCTCGGCGGCCTCCAAGTCGCCGCTGTCCATCTTCACACCGGCGCTCTTGACCAAAATCTCACAGTTCTCCGGCTCTGTTTCGAGGCAAACTTGGTAGCACTTACTGGCGCCCTCCAAGTCGTACCGCAGGTGCTTGCAGATGCCAAGCCACTCCATCAAATCCAAGTAGTGGCTCATGAGTGCCTTGCAGTTGGCATCCTGAGCCGAGCAAAGCGAGATAGTGCGCAGTTTTAATGAAGCAGGGGGGAGGGAGTGAGCCAAACGAATACATATTGTTCATGGTGATGTTAGGGCTCGTCTTCGTATTCTCGTCTTCATCAAGGCTCGCTCGCTTCGCTCGCTCACCTTCGCAATTATCTCCTCGGCCTTCTCGAAGTCTACCGTTGCGGACACAAAGTCCAACGAGAGGGCGTGTCTCCTCCCACGCTTGAAGTGGAGATCGGCCCGCGACGCATTGGTCGGGGACATGTTGCTCGTCCCCGTGTTGTCCAACGTTTCGGTAATTTCCTCAACGGTGCCGTCCGCCTTGCTTTCGGATCTCCACAAGTCGTAGCTAGTGAAGCTGCGCCCATTGCAAATTGAATATTTTAGAAAAATAAAGCGCCATTCAATGCGCGATTTTTCAGCGCGAGTATTGTATTCGCTCACCTCTGGAGCAGCTGAACGATGGCGTGCTTCGACGGGAGCTTCGCCGCAATGGTCTCTCCCTTGGCCTCCAACTCGCGAAGGTGGTCCTCCTGCATCTGCTTGACAGCCGCGAGCTCCAGGGGCATGCACTTCACCGTTAGCTCCTCCAATCTCGACTCGTCCACAGGTGGAGCAATATGCTCTCCTTTCATAATCTTATCCTTGTTCAAGTGCATGAAGTGAAGCTGGAGGGCACAGCACTCGGCGAGCGCATTCATCATGTCCCCCTTGGCCTCAAATATGCGAGCTTTTTTGCCCCTAGCTTTGACATGACCCTATAAATGAAATGAAAATGAAATGGAAAATGAAATGAGTGCTTGTGTGGGGTGGGGGTGGGATGGAGCGTATAATTTCATTTCCCCCTCACCTTATCAATCTCCAACACAGCATCGCAGTCAGCTAGGGCGAGATCCTCACCACCGCCTTTCTCGTACATAGCTGATCTATTGTTGAGCAAGGTGATCTTTTGCTTCGTCAAATTTGTAGAAGGGTAAAGCTGCTGAATCTCGTCGCAGGCCACAATCGCCTCAGTGAAGCATTGCGCCGCTGCAATGTAGTCCGCGCCGTTCTTGTAGAGGGCCTTTCCCTTCTGGTCTGCTTGGGTAAGTCTCTCCTCGAGGATTTTTTTGTGAGCTTTCGAGGGGAGGGTGGAATCACCGATGGTGTCGGGGGAAGGGATGAGGGCTGGGGAGTTGGGGGAGCTTGGATTTGGGTTTGTAGTTGGGGTTGGGAGGGAGGATTCAGGGGAGCTCAAAGATTCCTTTGTTGTAGGGGGGGGCGGGGGTAGGGGGGGGAGGGGAGTATCGTCGCCAGTTGGAGGGGTACTACGCGTCAGTTTGTAAATCACAAAGAGAGAGGTGACAATACCAGTCGCAGTCGCTGCCATGTAAATGTTGAATGCCCTTCCATCACGAGCCTGAAGGGATTTTAGATTGGCGATGAATTGCATCAGAATGTATGTATCGCCCTTGACTTAAAAGTGTGGGGGGTCAAATTATGGGACCACAAAAAAAGGTGCATTTGTTATTTTCCCCCATAAACAACAAAATGGCTAACGAAATCCTTTCAATGGTGGCTCTTGTGCATCTCACAACGGAATTCCCATCAATCGCAAAAAAACTCAAAAATCGATTGGAGACAAAGCTTGGAACAGAATTTACGTTACAACACAGCACTGTGGTTGCAAATTGGGCACACATTGTAAATAAATTGTCACCTGTTCCTGCTCCTGATTCCAGCAGTGATTCCAGCAGTGATTCGAGCATTGACTCCAGTAGTGACTCGAGTGAGTCTGAGGTCGAGATGAAGAAACCAATACAGGCACCACCAGTTGTGGTTGCTTCAAACGATAGTGAAAGTAGTGATAATAGTAGTAGTTCGGACAGTGAATCCGATTCTGATTCCGATTCCGATTCCGATTCCGAGAGTGAAGCTGAGATAATAGCCCCAGTAATCAACAAGCGAAAGGCTGAGGCGCTTGCCACCGACTCGCAGTTAAACAGTAAGAAGGCCAAAGTCGTGGCCGCTCCCGCTCCCGCCCCCGCTGCTGGTGCTGGTGGTGAAAGTGATGTTTCTGACACCGATGTGTCTGATACTGATGTTTCCGATGATTCAGATTCCGATTCATCTGACTCCGACTCTTCCGATTCTGACTCCGACTCCTCGGACTCAGACTCAGACTCAGACTCAGACTCAGACTCCTCCGATTCTGACTCCTCGATTGAGGGCCCAGCAGAGCGTGCAAAAAAACTCCACGAAAAACAACTCGAAGCAAAGAAAAAATCGGATGCTGCCAAGGCTGCTGCTGCAGCATGGACCCCTTCCCCTCCCCGATCCCCGGTGCCTGTGGAAATTGTGACAACCCGCGGCTCCGATGGTGCTGCAGCAATTGGTCGGAATGGCAAGCCTTTCTCTCGTGTTGATTCGGAGCACTGGAACGACCAAATTACGGAGGAGAAGAATAGGGACAACAGCTATGCTGGAACATTTGGTGATCAAGGGTTTGGAAATGCAGCCAGTGTCAAGCTAATAACGACACGGGGGAAGGATTTCCGTCACGAGAAAACAAAACGAAAAAGGAGTTATAATGGATTTGCCAAGAACGGCGGGGCTATCGACGAAGTGGTTAGATCAACGAAATATAAATACGATAGCGACTGAAAATTTTCAATAATCTTACAGCCAGTTTTACAGCCAGTCTCACCCCCCCTCCCCCCCCTCCCTCCCCCCCCCACTCACATCTTCTGCCGATAATTTAGTTTAATTCCGTCCTTCAACAACATGTTTTGGGCAATGCTCAACAATCCCTTCCTCTGGACCAAGCTCGCCGGCAAATTGCTTTTATAGATCTTCTCGTTGTCCTCCTTCAAAAACTTGGGCACCCCGGCCAGCACCATGCCGCTCAGAGCGTGCCTTAGCCTCCACCTTGGCGCGCATTCCTCCTTCCCCTCCCCTTCCCCGCTATAGTAAAGGAGTTTTAAAATTCCCTTCCTCGGCATGCCGTCTTCTGTGAACCACGTTATTGGCAGCTCCCAGCCGGGGATAATCTTATTACCCCGATCCCACTGAAACGTCTCCCCCCACCAATTTTCTCCTGGCTCCACGACAGCCAAGTGCAGCAGCGCCTTGCTGATCAGCCTCTCCTCCCTTCTGTGCTGGTTCAGCTCGTAGTAAATGTCAGGCTTCAACGGGCTCCACACGTTGAGCCACCCCAGCCGAAACACAATATCCGCGTTCTCCTCCTCGTCAAGCCCCCCCAATACCATATCGAAATTGTACAAGTCCACAACCCTGGTGTGCAAATTGGTCACCAGCGTCAGCTTCAGCTGCGCCGAGCGAAGAGATGTGCATTTTCAACGAAGCACGAGAACGAGAGCAGAGAGCGAGCAAAAATAACGTTGAGTTGTGAGTAGGTTAGTTCAGGAGTGGATGTAGCCGTATAACTCTTCTCTCAGTCTTCCTCAAGGCTCGCTCGCTTCGCTCGCTCACCTTCTTGTCCTCGCTACTGATTCCAAGGACCGCAATGAACTTGTCCAAAATCACCCTCCCCTGAACCGAACTTATCCACTTGGTCGAAATCACATCTTCAATAGTGCTGAGCAACCTAACCGCGTTGAACTTTTTCCTCGCCCTGGTTTGGATTCTCGCGGCAATCTTGACCATCCCGCTCATCCTCTTCATCATCCGGAAGCTAGAGGACGCAGTTTTCAGGTTTTTACCCATTAGTTTCTCACTGAATTTGTTTCCGGGGATTAGCTTTGGGAGCTCCTTCGCCATGTCCCGGTCGGAGAGCGCCGCATTGATGACAGTTCCGCTTATTGCCTCCATGGCCTGCCTCTGTGCCAAGCCGACCGTATTTGACTTATTGAGGTGCGGTTCGTCACCATCGCTATCGCCCTCTGTGTTCGTTCTGGTGCGGGTCCCTCCCCGTGATTTTGCGCGGGAGTTTGGCCGGGAAGAACCGAACGGATCGTCGTGGTCGCTTTCCTCCTCGTCATTTTCGCCGTCCTCGCCGTCTTCATCGCCTTCCTTCTTACGCGACCTGATCTCCCCGTAAAGTTCTGCTAACCTGGTTCCAAACTTTGAATTGTCGCGGTCCAAACTGTCGCTCCACAACCCGTGTTCGAAGTCAAGTCTCATTTTCCTGCGCATGTCCTCATAGGCGAGTTCTTCCTTGACCTTTTGCTCGGGCTCCAGCTGAAACAACTGCATCAAAACTGCAACGAACCGCTGATCACTTAAACACTTGCAATCATCCCCTGGCCGCACCGTGCTAACATAATCGAACTCCAACATTCCGTGCGTTTTGATCGGGTCGAGAAACTGGGTGGTGACCCTAAAATCCCTGTTCCCCCGAAAAACTTCATTCCGAAAGTTCATCCAGTTTCCGCACTGGCTCGTGTCCCCTAGCCGCTGCCTCCTCCTATTGCTCGTATCGGTGTTGTTGTGTGCTCCCAGGGTTCTCAGACAAACTCGATCGATGTCCTTGCTCAAATCAAGTTTGTAGTGCCTGGTGCTGAGCCCCATGATGGGAAACCACGCGTTCCCCATCAAGTTCTGCAGCCTCCTCTTCTCGCTCTCTGCCGTAATGATCGCGCTCGCCGCGAGCGTGATCTCGCTCCTCTGCTTCACGTCCTTGGAACCGTCGTCGTATACAACATTCACCAAGTTGTGATCGTCTGCCTCGCAGCACACGATCATTGCCCGGCGGTTTCTCACTCCGTCCAACACCGTTGCCTTGCTTCCGTGAACCCACGGGTCCTTGTCTTTTAAATTCATGTCGATCACGAGTCGAGCTTGTTGGCTACTCGCGATGAACGGCAGAATAACCTTCAATGTCTCCACCCTGTCTCCCAGACCCTTGAGCAACTCGTCGAAGATCACCTGAGCCTCCTCCAATCCGAGTCGCATCAAGGAAAGAGTCATCATGAGCATCGCGGTGGACTCTCCGTTTGTTTTCTTCACTTGCGAAATTACTCTGCGGTTATTATGGGTTATTTTATTTTTGTTTTTTGCGTATTCGCGTTCGTTTTTTTCATTCACTCACTCACTCACTCACTCACTCACTCACTCACTCACTCACTCACTCACTCACTCACTCACTCACCTGTTGAGCGTCGTCTCATTTGTGGCAGTCCCCTCACCCCGCTCGGCATTCACAGGATTGTAAATCATCTTGAACTCAACCTTTCCAACATTCATAGCTCGCCACGGCTTCTGTTCCCCCTTCAGTGCCATGAAGGTCATCTTGAACGTCGACTCGTTGATCTCGTCCTTCAGCTGACTCAAAAAATCCATAAATTCGTCGATCTCGATGGAGCCAGAATTGTCCACGTCGAACTGAACGAAAACCCTGTCCAGCTCTCGGTCGGTCACGCCCCGGCCGATCTCGTCAAACACGCAGCGAAGCTCGTTGCGGTCGATTTCCCCCGAACCGTCAACGTCGAATTTATTGAATATCACGGTGGGATCCTTCTCGCCCGATATCCATTTCGCCAGCTCAGTTCCCTCGGTAGACGCGTTCTCGATGACCACCCGCTCCAAGTGGATGTGCGAAACTGCACCATTTTCGTCCGTGAACTTCATTTCGACTATGTTCTCCTCCACTTCACTTTTGGTCGACTCGGGAGACAGCAGGCAGCAACCCTCCTTCTCCGCCACAAAACGTAGCAGCTGCGCACGAGCGAACCAAACCAAAACCAAGCGAGCCAAACGAATACGAATACGAATTGAGTGGAATAATGTTAGTTCAGTAGTGGATAAAGCCAATATATTATGTCTGTAGCCATTTCACGGAATTCATCGCGAGTATTCCCGTCCTCATCAAGGCTCGATTGGTTCGCTTCGCTCGCTCACCTCCAGCAGCACCGCTCTGTCGTAAGGCTTGTTCAGATGGAGCTCGGGATGAAGCTGGTCAGCAATCTCATACAACTGCGCTCGAACACTGCGCCGAGCGAAGCGAGGCGCATTTTTAATGGAACAGGGGGGAGGCGAGTGAGCAAAACGATGTTATGAGTGGAATTATATAGTGTTATTTTAGTGGCTCGTACTCTCGTCTCGCTCGCTTCGCTCACTCACCTGTTCGGATCCTTCATTGTCACCTTGCCCAGCCTCTCCTCCCCCATATAACTGTCTAGGCTGAGCACAATCGCTTTCGATTTCTCGGAAAAAGCGTCGGACTTTTCGAAAATTTCTCTTCTGCAAAGGTCGGCGTCGGCGGTGAACAGACCGGAAGGGGCCTCCGGATCGAACCAGCACATTGGGTCGTGAATCTTGAAGTTGCACCCGTCCAAGATTAGCTCGAGGCGATCGCCCAGCTCCATGGGCAAGGACATGAGAGTCTTACCGCCAATGAACCCGAGCGGATTCCCGCTCATGTTGATGGTTTTCAGTTTGTGATTCTGCCTCAGCGCGACAGCGATGCAGAAGGACGCCTGGGGAGTGATTGAATTGGACGCGAAGTCAAGCTGAACAATCGAGTTGTTGACGATCAGCGACTGCCCGACGGCCATCCCCCCCATCGCGCCGAAGGCGTTGTAGGAGAGGTCAAGCTCGGTTAGGGAGGTGTTCACCGCCAGCGCCTCCCCAATCTCCACCGCCGAGTTTGCCCTGATGAGATTCCACTGTAGGTTGAGTGATTTGATGCGACAGTTTGAGCACGCGAGCATCGCCGCGATGGCCTCCCCGCCGGTGAAAAGGTCGGGATTCACCGTGTTGAGAGCTTCGTCGATGCCGATTATGTTCTTCGATAGGTCCAGCTTCGTTAGGTTGATGTTTGTCTTGAGCGCTTCAACGAATCTATATTAAATGTTAGTATTAATATGCGTTTTGATTTCCATCGCGCTTACTCACCTAACGCATTCGCCGTCGTCAATGTCGCCGTGTGACAGTGCGAGCTCCTTCAAGGGACAAGATTCGGCAGCGATGTAGTGAGCAAGCTGCTCAGCAGCCTCGCCGTCAATTTTGTTGTAACCCAAATTCAAGCTCAACAAGTCTTTCTTGTCCATCAAAGCTTCGACAATTCGTAACACCCCCTCGTCACTCAACCTATTGTCACTCACGTCTATTCTCTGTACCTCTGGGAGGTCGACCAGCGCGTTGGCAAATACCTCGGCAAGTTCGTCACCCATCCCCTGGTGGCTGAGATTGATCTTAATTGTTCGGGATTTTCGAATGATCGGCGTCATTCGAGGAGGTATCCCCAAGCCATCCCTGGCTTGGATGCAGCCGTAGAGGAAAACTGTTCGGGGAGTGGCCTTACCGTGCTTCCCCGCGATATTCTTCAAGTAGTCAATGTCGAAGTTGAAGTTCTCGTCCTCCTCATCCAGAAGAGAAAGTGGCGGGACAATGGGGTTGGAGTCCGTTTTCTCCTCCTCCTCCTCCTCCTCCTCCTCCTCCTCCTCCTCCTCCTCCTCCTCTGGCCCGTCCAATAGCGTATCGTACTGTTCCTTCGTGAAGTGATTCTTCTGCCTGTAAATATTCTGGCTCAGCTCAATGTAATTTCGGCGAGCCTGTTGTCAGGGAATTTGATTTGATTGGTTGGATTGGGTGATTAGCTTTTAGTTTGTTGTTTGGTGTAGTGGCTCATCACTCACTCACCTTCCCGTAGTCGTCCCCCCCAGCAAGATATCCCCCGAAGTAGTTCTCAAGCACTCGGGGGTCCACCGCTTTCTTATGCTGAACCATGCCCTTCGCCCTGCTTCTCCCCAAGGTCCTCGTATCCTCTTGCCCGTTTATCATCAAGGACGCGTTCGATTTGCCCATGGACTTGAAATTCGCCTGGCGAGCTTCTATTATGTCAAGAGGGTCGCTGGCTAAGGGTGATTTGCGCCCATAGCTTTGCGGCCCGTCTCTATCCATGTCATCTTCTTCTTCGTCGTCGTCAGAGGTGTCTAAACCGAGGGAAGCGAGGTTGTAGTGCGACAACTGGTGGTGCCTGTCGTTGTCAGACTCGTCTTGTGACTCAAAGTCCGTCATGTTATCCAAATGATCCGCAACTTGCTTGTACGCCTTGGTGTCCTTCACGCTCGGCCGTTTTATTATTTGCTGGCGGGAGTACAGCGTTGGGGAACTTTGGGAGGCAGGGAGCCTCCCCCCCGCCCCTGCCCCCGTAGGAGAATTGTTGGTGCCGTCGCCCTGCTTACCGTACAAGCTATACTGCCGTATCCGTCTATCATTTCCGGTGTCTATGTTGCTCGGGTGGAGATCGTGATTCTGACTGAACCGCTTAAATCCGCTCCTGGGCACAGTGCTTCCCTGCTGAAAACTGCTCTCGCTCGGGAAAGGCATGCTCTTGTAGCCCTCGGTCGTCTTAACGCCCGTCTGGCCAATCCACCTGTCCCAAAACGTCCCGTCTCCGTCGCCATAGCGACTTCTCGTGCCAAGCTTGTCGTTGTGCTCCAAAATCGAGGAGTGCTTGTTTTTAGTAGTTGCAGCAGCAGTACTGGGTGAGCCCAGATTCTTGCCGTGGGTGAAACCAGCGTGCTGGTTGTCCGACTCGACAAATGGAGATATTACTTTCCGCATGGCGGTGTTCTGGTGGGTTCTGTCTACGTTCTCCAACACTTGTTTCATATTCGTGCCAATCTTGCGCTGCGGTTCATCAACGAACCGGTGAATGCGCTCAAGATTGAAGTCGGAAAGGCGGAAATCGCCAAGGTTAGCGGTGGCCTTCAGCGATGAGAATTCACCAACGTGCTGAATGTCAACATTGTTTTTTCCGGACTTTTGAGAATCAAGCGTGGAGTTGATCTTCACCTTGTCGGCGAGGCCAGGCTCCTGGTATGGTGAGTCATTGTCTGGTTGTTGTGAGTGGTCATTAAAACCCGTTTTACGTTTGGTGCTGCTCATATTGTGGGTTGGGTTGGGTTGGGTTGGGTTGGTTTGGGTTGGTTTGGGTTGGCTGGGTTTTGGTTTGGACTGGGTTGGGCTGCTGGGTTGAGTAGTTGAGTTGGAGTTGGGTTGGGTTGGAGTCGATGTAGATCTTCAATATGAGGGGGAAATGTTATTATCCTAATCAATCAAACTACAATCTTATTTATTTAGGAGACTTGGACACGCTAAAGATTTAACAACTGAAAAAGTTCACAATTTAGAATTTACTTTTTTTTCGGCCGCCACAGCATGAGTACGATGAGTCGAGTGATGGGAACATACACCCTATCCGAACGAAGTTTTTGGGGAAGAGTCCCAACCAACACTCTTAATAAATATGTGACTGTATTTGGGAAGATTTTCCTTGTCTTTCCCAGGATTCTTCTCCTGGGAGTCTGGAATCTCTTGGCGCTGGGGTTATTGGCCATCACTGCTGTCGTTTCTACAAGAATATTTAAGTGCATGGTGTATTGCTGGTGTCGTGGAAACTTACTGATTTTCGGTTACTGGTGGATTGCAACAACGGGGAAGGTGCAAGTTCCACAAGATGGCTCTTCTTGTATTGTCATTTCGAACCACTGCGGTTGGATGGAGGCCATGTACATAATGGCGATATACTCACCGAGTTATGTTGCCAAGAGTTCGATTAGAAAGATACCCATAATTGGGCTCATAGGTGATAAGTTGAACAACATTTGGATTGATCGCTTTGCGAAAGGGGGTGGAGGAGTGACAGCTCAGATTATCAACAGAATGAAAACAGGAGGCAATATAATAGCTATTTTCCCAGAAGGGACAACATCAAACGGCACGGCGATTGTCAAATTTCGCACCGGAGCGTTCGTCCCAGCTGCACCAATCGTGCCGCTGATTTGCAAATATAGATGCACACTTGGATTTGATCCAATTTTCTGCAGCTTGAGCACAAAATGGCATATTTTGAATTCACTTGCACAACCTGCTCACAGGATGTCCGTTCAGTTCCTTCCAGTGCAATACCCCAATGAGGCCGAGAAGAATGATCCAAAGCTGTACGCCCTAAACTGCAAACAAATGATGGTCACCGCGAGTGGGCTGACTGACACAAATGAAGAATATTCGGACAAGCTTGAGTGGGAAAAGTCCGTTGGGTACATGAATAAAGAACTTGCTGCGCAACAGCACAAGGATCAGGAGCTCTTGCTGCAGGGGCAAGTGCCCCAAAACAGAGTATAATGTAGCGCGTCAAAGATCATATTTTTTACAGAATTTTATGCGCGGTGTGTTCCCCGTTCCCCGTTCCTCTATCATACCAAAAACCGATCGTCAACCAAGGTTTTGTTAGCCACGTTCGCCTGCCCGAAAGCTCCTCTCAGCCAAACCAGCCCTAAATGCATGAGATACGTCATCAAGATGCTAACCGCCGTATTCCCAACCGTGACGTCGAACACGTTGAACGTGAGCACGTTGTGCATCCACAGGTCTGGTTCTATTCCCAAAAATACAACCTTAAGAAATCGGTTCTCTGTCAACCAGGTTTTTTTATCTGGGTAGAAGATGCATTTGCTGTTCGATGTCCGAATGTCCGCGGGAGGGTTGCCCATGAGCATGTCCAGCAAGGGGGGCTCTGCAAGAGATTGAAAAGTGTTAGCGAAGTGTTGAATGTCGTGCATCATGCCGCCTTATTACCCCACCCCGCCCCACCCACCCCATATCACTCACTCACCTCTCACGATTCTTTTGAGCTCCTCGCTCCTCGGGGGAGGACTCTGCTCCACGAACGACTGCAAAAATCCGTTCAACTCCTTCAGAGCCTCGACCATCCTCTCCGGCGGCGGTGTCCGCCCCTTTCCTCCCGCGCGCCCGACCATGTGACCCAACCGCCCGCTTTGCTGCGCCAGCGCAGCAGAGTTCTGCTGGTGCAAGCTGCTGTAAACTTTGTCAAATTTCCCTCGGAAAGTCGGCGAGGTGAAAAGTTCGAAAGCTTGGCAATCCCTTGGCGCCCCTGGAGCGTCCAAACCTCTGTCGGTTGTCAGTCCCGACTCCTCCTTCTTGAGCTGCTCGGTCAGTTGCATCATTGAACCGTCAGCAAACTCGTAGGGCGACCTGCAGTGCAAGTAAAACCCGTGGTAAGGCTCGTCCATTATGAAAACCGATATTTTGGCAATTGTACACAGATCGATGAAGACTTGGCCGCGAGGCTCCTTGTAGTATCGTTCGTAGAAAGCAAACTGCCACACCCACTGAACAGCGAACATGACGAAGAAGTACCACGTCGTGTTGCAGAACCGCAGCGCCGGGTAGATGTACCCCGCACTAACATCGTCAATGTTTGGCTGCATTGTGGCATTGTTCTCCAGCCCAAGCCCGTACAAGAAAAATCCGATGAAGAACAAGCTGAATTCTATGCTCGTCTTCCTCGACGTCTGCATCTCGTTCCACTCGTTAGCCACCATAATTGTTCGCCAGATGGAAACGTCTTGCTTGGGCGTTTTGGACTGAAATTGCAGCGCAGTGAGTTTTTGGGGTTAGTTATTGTGTGTTCGCTGCAAACTGTGCTGTGCTGCGCTGCGCTGCGCTGCCGTAACTCACCTTCTCCCAATCCACAAGAAATATATCGGTGTTGCACTGCTGGTAGATGACGTACAGCAAGTACACCGTGTGCGTCCAGAATAGCGCGTGAAACATGGCAATGTAAAAGAAATACTCGTTGTCGTCATCGTAGTACTCGTTGTTGGCCGGCATCAAGACGAAGACCGTATCTTGCAGTTTGAAGAAGACGAACCTGCGCCGAGCGATTTCAATCTATGGGTTAGTAATGTGGTGTTGTGTTGTTGTTGTTGTTGTTGTTGTTGTTGTGTTGTGTTGTGTTGTGATATTTTGTGGCTCGCTTCTCGCTCGCACACAATCTCACCAGTACGCGCACATGCAGAAAACGAAGGGGAAGAAGACCACCACGAACGTGTGGGCGAAGAGCATCACGACGTGGAGCATGTACATCATCCCGACCTGCTCCTCTCCGCCGCTCCCGCCGATCTTGTTCGTGCGGTTCTGCCAGTTCCTGATCCGTACCATCCAAAGCATGCCAGCCACCGCACTCACGAACCCAATTAAAATGTCCGTGTTGCTCCAGAACTCGTCGGTGTTCATTGTGTACTCGGTCTTGAAGACGAGCACATCCTCCGCGAGCATGACTTTGTCACCGATCAGATCCACCTCCTCCTTGTTCGTGCCGCGGTCCGCGTAAGCTGACGGTTTGCGCTCGTAGTACTCGATCGTGAGGATAGGGGGGTGGATCTTGGACGTGTCCTGGGTTGTGATCGACGTTCACAGGACGATGCGCTTGGCGTAGCGAATCACTTCCAAGCCGTTGTTGCCCCTGCCGCTCATGTTGTCGAAGAGGAAGAACCGCCTGGTGTACTCGTCGTCGCCCTCGTCAACCATGTAGTTGTTGAGGTTCGGGAAGTCGCTACCGTCGACGAAGTTCCTGTGCAGAACGGGAACGGGGTAAAGACAGAGCCCACCCTCGCGGAAGCCATCACAGTCCGCGGAGCTGTCGGATCCTTCGTCCACGACGTACATGTCGTAGAAGAACATTTCCTCCCGGGCCAGGAGCTGGAGGTCGCAGGTGTACTCCTCACGCTGTGACGTTCCGAACTTGAGAAACTTGGTAGACGAGGTGGACCCACCACCAATCTCCGTGTTGGGGGAGGCGGTGCCGCAGTAAGAGAACTGCGTGCCGAGGTCCTCCATACCCACGAACGTGCCGTTCAACGAGAATTTGGCAAGCTTGTAGGTCATTATGTTGGTGAAGCCGATCAGCTTGGTGAACGACATCTGCATCTTGATGTTCTTGTCGGCGAGGATGGTTTCGGGCGAGTCTGAATAGTAGAGCCAAGGGGCTCCCAGCTTCCAGCCCTGCTGGTCGTGGTAGTCAGAATCTCGGTTCGAAACGACAACTTGGTCGAACTCGGAGCACGCAGTTGAGTCCTTGTCGTACATTTGCATCACACAGAGGTTTGCAAGCGTCTGGCAAGCTTTCAGTCCCTCCGAGTTCATTCCGGAAAGGAACTCGCACTTGGACGCTGCGTTGGAGTAGTAGTGGTCGAAAGTGGTGGAATCAACTGACAACGAGTTTTCTCCCAACACGGGCTCCAGGAAATAATTTTCCTGAACTGCGTTGAACTCGACCTTGTTGGACGAGCCGGACTTCGAGGGAGAGTGCTTGTAGCAGAACTGGTGACCGACGGACTCTTGGCCGGTGATGGTGTAACCAGCCTTGCACACGCACTGGGGTGCTGCCCCCGCTGTGGCAACAATGAACTCCATGTTGGCATCAGGGCAGGTGGCACACGTATACGCGGACGGAACGAAGTCCTTGCCTGTGATGTGATGTGGGGTGGGGCGGAGTGGGGGTGGGGCGGGGTGGGGTGGAGTTTGTAAGTCGGGTCGGGTCGGGGGTCGGGTTGTGTTGTGTGTGCGTACCCCCTTCAAAATCACTCACCTGCTGTTACATAAAGTCCAGCAGTTGCGTACGAGTCAAGGATGATTGCAGTACCAGCAGGACAATTTTTGCAAGTCTTCTCGGTGGGAAGACCAGTCGTCGCATCAAATTCCTCCACCAATTTGTAACCAGTCGCGCAAGTACAATCATTGTCGGTGACGGAATTGAAAGCAATTCCGGTGTTACTGATATGAATAAATTGGGTTAGTTTTGTGTTGTTTGTCAGAAATTGGCCGTGTACAACGAGGCAACACAGCACAGCACTGAATTGAAATTAGTTTTCAACCAGCAATAAAATAACATCAGCAAGAGCTTCGTGTGTTTATTTAAACCACTGCGCAAGATTGTGCTAATGTTGATGTTGCCCCACTCACCAAGTTACGCAGCTCGCTTTGTCGAGAGAAACTGCTTCGGAGCATGTATCATCACATTTGAAGTCGTAACACTCTCCAGACTGTAGGTCTGAGACGACACAAGTCTCAGGGAGCTTCTTTAACCCCACTGGGCAAGTGCACTGCATTGTATTGCCATAGACATCAAGGCTGCTGGTATCCGGAATCTTGTTAAGGTAGTTTAGAGACCCATCGTTGCACACTGTGCACTTGAATCCTGCTGAATCGAAGTACTCAGTCAAAGGATCACAGAAAATGTCTGGAGGAAGTGAAACGAGCTCTGTCTCAGCGTTGGTGTGGGTGATTAGAAGAAAAAGGAACCACAAGAAGTTGGCTGTGGACGCCATGATCGTGATCGTGTTTGTTTGGACGATATATAAAAGAAACTTTCAAAATTTAAATTTTTTTTTTTCACTCAATTTCATTTGAATCAAGATATTAAAAAACTTTAATATGAACACGTCGGCTGCTGTTCTACCGGCACTCCTGATTGTGGCTTTCTTTGTAATCTCGGGATTGATGAAGTCTAGCACACATCACAATACACACCGACAACCCCAATTCAATCAATATGGTGGGCCAAATGATGCCAAAGATGGGAAATTCTTTTACTAGTTTCCTCCTGCTTCCAGACAGTTTCAGTCAGGTAGAAGTGGCTGATAAATTAGATTGAACTTAAATTGTAAAACGCAATCAATAGATCAAACATTAACAATTTCATCAATCAATTTTGATTATAACACAGTATCCAAGTGCTCAATCTTTTCGTGATCCCCATTATTTTCTTCGGCATGTTTGTGTTTATCTCTTGAATAGACTCCTCTCGCGACACCCCCAAGATCTTCATCCGCGAGTGACAGTCCGATGAACTTGTGAACACCCGCGGTAAACTCTTTCAAGCTCAAGCTGCCGTTCGCATCTAAATCGAGTCGCCTGAACAAATCTATAACCCTCAGCTTCCGTTTGTGCATAACCTTCTCGAACTTTCCCATGATGATGCTGCATTTGTTCTCCATTACCAAGTCTTTGGTCGACATGTTCCCTCTCTTCAAGCAATCTTTGAATTCTTCCGCCGTGATGAAACTCGTGAAATGGGGGTCAAGGTAGTGCACGATGAAGTCTAGGTCACTTTCGCTCAGGAAGTTTTCTATTTTTAGCGTCGCCAAACTGTGGTGAACCGCAGTTAAACTTAGCTCTCCTCCCAATTTCCCCTTGTTCTCACTGCGCGCGTGAGCGAAGAATTCGTCAACAGAAAAATTGTTTTTTTGCAGCAATTTCTCAATGTTTCGGCAGAGCGAGCGCCCCTGCAACGAATTTGGGTTGAATGAGTGTGAGTGTGAGTAACGTGTAATGAGTAATGAGTAATGAGTAATGAGTGTGAGAATGAATGTATGACCACTCAACTCACCTTTGCGAATTCCTCCGACGCCCCCTTTGCCCTCTTGCTGTAGCGCAATACGTGTTCGAACTCAATTCTAGACAATGACCCGTCCGCGTTGCCAAGCCTATTGTCGATGTAGTCAACCAGAATTTTGATCTCGGGAACAGATAAAGACATGCTCTCGGCAAGTTCTTCCCTCTCTTGGGCCGCTTGCGAGGCCTCCAGCCTCTTCCCCATCGCCTCAAGAGCCTTGTTGGAGGTTTGCAGTTTCTCGGCCATCGTCTTCTCGGCGGCAGCCAGTCTCTCTTTTATTTTGTTGGATTCCTTCAGCGCTGCTGCCAACTCCTCTGCCCCCTTCTCCTCTTTTATTTTCGATTTCAGCGCCGCCGCCAACATTTGCTGCTCATTCTCGACTTCGTAGTCGATCATTGTCCTGTCGCCGTCCAACTTCTTCCCCATGGCAACCAGAGCCTTGTTGGACGAATCGAGTTCTGCCTGCATGGCAACTACTTTGTCGCCCAATTTTGATTCCTTGAACAAATGAGCTGCTTGCAGAATTTGCTTTTCTTCTTCCGCCGCTTTCAGTGCCACCGCTAACTTTTGCTCATTCTCGACCTCGTGGGCGATCATTGCGTCGTCGTCGTCCAACTTCTTTCCCATGGCAACCAGAGCCTTGTTGGACGAATCGAGTTCAACTCGCGTTCCGCCCAATTGTTTTTTGTTGTCACTCAGAGATGCTTCCAGGCTAGTAATTCGGCGCGTATGTTCCTTTTCCTTTGAGAGTGACTCGGCAAGATTCTTATTGACCTGTTCGTTTAGATCCTTCGAGATTGTGAACTTTTTGTTGAGAGATTCGATTTTGATTTTGGACTCCCGATTCTCTAGTTTGGCCTCGGCGAGGGAGGTTTCGCTCTTATTTTTCAAGGCGTCGTGCTTTTGGGACTGGGAAGTTGCGGCTTGGATGGAAGTTGCCAACTGTGTTTTGGTGTTTGTAAGGTTGTTGTTGAGGGTTTCGACTTTGCCTTCGAAAAATGCAATTGACTCGTCGTGTTTTTTGAAAATTGAGAGTTCGTCCTCCTTCCACTTCAGCTCCAAATCAGACTGCTGTTGGACCAGGGCCTTTTCTTTCTCCTTGTTCATTGTTGTAACCGTTCCAACCAGCTTGACTTGGAACTGCTCCGTTAGGTTGTTCAACTCGGACACGTATTCCGCCTTGCTATCGGTGGTAATTTTGAGAAGCTCATCGCAATGCTTTTGGTTGAGGAGGGTCGCTGATTCGTGCAGCTTCAAAAGTTGTTGCTCGTGAATGCCGTGAATCTCCTCAAGTTTGAGTTTCATTCCGTCCGTGTCTGTGGCGAACTGCTGTTTGATTTTTTCTGTCTCGAATCGCTTTGATTCCTGTTCTAAAGCGACACTCTCGTCGCAATTCCTTTTCAGAGTTGCGAACCTCTTCTCGTTCGCGTTGTTCTTAAAAATGGCGCAGCACTTCTGCTGGAAGATTGAGCGTTTTAATTTCTTGCTGAGATTTTCGCAAGCTTCTAGCTCTTCATGGTGAATCTTCCTCTGCCGCTGGAACGCAGCTTCGTTTTGAGTTTTGGCGGCCTGAGTGTGTGTGGGTTGGGTTGGGTTGGGTTGGGTTGGGTTGGGTTGGGTTGGGTTAAATGAGATGTGTGCAGGTAGCAGTTAGTTACATGCTCACCTCCGTCTGGGTCACTATCGCTGAGACTTGCTGCTCAAAAAGTTTGACGTTGGACGCGTAGCCCGCTTCGGCCGCAGAAAGTTTCTCATCCATAGTCTTCTGCTCCGCTTCAAACGCCCGTTTGAGCTCGGTTAGCAGAGAACTCGTTTGCGCTTCTCGCTCCAATTTAATTTTATCGTGCAATTCTCGTTCCCGAGCCAACTCCTCCTTCGAGTATTTTAGGTCCGAGCCGTGGGCAGCTTTCTCGGCCTCCAGTAATATGGTGATCCGCTGGATTTCCCCCCCGAGAGTCTTCTCGGTGGAGAGTTGCTTCGATTCGCATTCTTCTTTTGCCTTTTTCAAGGTTTCGTTTAGCCTCCGCTCCATGTTGAATCTTCGCTGGGCATTTTCAACGGCAGACTGCTGGGTTTCTGTGAGCTTTCTGTGCTCTTCTTGGGCCGACTGAAACTGGGCGGAGAAGTTCGTTGACACTTCATCGAGCTTCTTGGATGTTGAGGTACGCTCGTCGAGGATGGTGGCCATGAGAGTTTCGGTTTGGATGCGGCGGGTGGCACGCTCGCGCTCCTCGGCAAGCTGCCGGTGGAGCGAGTCGATGGCCGAAGACTGGGCGCTATCCATCAGCATCAGCATCGGAAGGTTCGAGGAGTTGGTCGAGGATAGAGGTTTAAGGTCGAAATCGTCGCGAAAAGTTCGCGAACCAAAAACTGTATTCATTTGGGAAGGGGGTTGGGATTGGGATTGGGTGCGGGGGGGGGAGGGGAGGTCTCCTTGCTGGTTATTATAATCGGGACACGTGGGGTTTAATTGCCTGGCAGTTGTTGGAGAGAACATTTCATAGGTTGATTCGTTTACTCCTGCAGCAGCTGAGGAATTTAACAAATTCGTGCGATCCATGTTTACTTTTGCCTGATGTGTTGAGAGATTCAACTGTTTTGGGGCAAACATTCTGCAATCTTTGTGTGTGTGTGTTGTGTTGTTGATTATTTCGATAAACGAATTAAAGTGAAATTGTCATTTTTTTATTCCCTTCCTAAAACTATTCTGATATCTACAAGCAATAATTCTCCTCATGGCAGATGAGCCCTACCCAAGATAGCGTGTCGCTCTCTCGGGTGAACCTGCCTCTGGGCCAACATGTCTGATACCGCTTGATACCATGACGAATGCTGAAACGTATCAAGTCCAGTCAGTGCCCTGTTTGCGACTCCCCCGGCCGCAACGGCAGCAGGGCCCAACCGCGCCAATCTTTTTGGGGCGGATTCCTTCAATGTGTTCAATTTTCTTCGAAAAGAGTCCAAGCTCAACGCGCCCATCGTCCCACCTTCCCACTTGAATTTCAAATGTACTAACATGGCAAATCCTGCGCTTGTTGCTGTTCTTGGCTTTGTCTTTTTTTTCTTCTTTCCTTTTTCCTCGTTCTCATCTTCCTCGCCCTCATCTTCCTCCTCGCCCTCACCCAACGCTAGAAACGTCGCAACGTTGTTGATGAGATTGGGGGCTCTGGAAACGTGACCAATAACGCCCCCCTTAGCTGTTCCTCGTCCAAGCCACGTTTGCTCAGAGGTGCAAATTGAATGGGTTGACCACTTCGTTTTGCCGGGGGCAAGAGAGCTCATTTTCGTGTTGACCACGTGCTGCCGCCAAGAGCAAAGAAACCGAATCAGGTAATCATTCTGAGGATTCGCACACAACGTCCCCGGTGGTGGTCGAGGAGATCCGAGCTGAACGAGTTGCTCCCGGCATTCCTCATTAGTGCAAGAAACCATGGGCCGTGATTCATCCCAACCGTACGGATTTTTTCGAGTTCTCTGTTTTGTTCCACAGGAATAGGTTTCCTCAGTCCAGGGTACTGTCGGTGGCCCCTCGCAATTCCTTCTATGTTCATCAGTTTGTTGCGCATTCATCTCATAAATTGCATCCTGGTTCATAGGCATGTTGTTGCCCCCCCCCCCAACCCCCTGCATCAAACTCTGCATGAGCATGTTGCCCACCACTTCCTTTTGGTGAAGCTGATCTGCGAGTTTTCGAGATGCGTCCTCCTGGTCCTCGTTCAATAGCTGCCGGACGAGGAATTCGTCATTGTCGGTGTTAGGGGGAGAGGGCTTGGGCTTCCTCGCATAATCTTCAGACATCAGCTGCCGAGCTAATGCTAAATCGGCCACAAAGTTGTTGTTGTTGTTGTTGTTGTTGTTGTTGTTGTTGTTGTTGTTGTTGTTGTTGTTGTTGTTGTTGGAGGTGGTGAAATCCTCCTCATCACTCAAATCTAACTCAATTGGATCCTCACTTCGCCCAATTGGCGACACTTTTTTGGGAATTTGGGTTGGGGCTGGGGCTCGCCCAATTGGCGATACTTTTTTGGGAATTTGGGTTGGGGCTGGGGCTGGGACTAGGGATAGAGGTGGGAGGACAGTGGTTGTGGAGTCAGATGGAGTTGTGGATGTGAATTTCCGTTTCTTTCGTGCCTCACGAAGCTGAGCGAGTTCCCGTAATTCATAATTCATTGGAGACAAAGAGGATAAGGATGATTAAATGGTTATGCTATAGCATACAATTTTCTCCAAAAAGCTAAATTCCAATATTGATTATGTGGTGAACATGTGGTGACACGTTCAATGAAGTCACGTGCCACAAAAGACAAGAGGCGCGACGACAGGGCGAAAGATGCTTCACGTAAAAAAAATACATCGCCAAAACTTATTCAGTCAAATGAATCTTCTCCAACAACGATCATGGGAGGAGGGCGAACCGCTTGGTCAAAAGAAATTGAGGATATGATCGTTGATTTGATGATGGAAATAGACAAGAAAACCATCATCGATACCAAAGCTGACAGTGAGCACAGGGCCTCGAGTCGTCGACGACATTGGCTGAAGGTCCAGCTCAAGCAGCACTACTCTTCCGTCGCGTCCCCCATTTTAACCTCTCCTCCGTCTGGTTCCATCTCCACTGGTCCCCCGGCCTCAGCCCCAGACTCTTCCCCAGCCCTAGCCAATCTTACTGGAAAGGTACGCGTTACTCTTCAGGACCACGATAACCAAAACAATAAGAAATTGTTAGTTCTGGACCGCTCAACAAACCTCACCAGCAAGGAAGTGTTGAAATCGTTCAAGGCGAAAATCAAAATGAAGAAAAAGCCCGTCATTGCCTACACACAAAAGAAGAAGGAGGGAGCGAAGATGTACATTGACAACTTGGGGACGGTTGAAGATGGCGGTGTTGTGTTTCTCAGTGGCGAGGCTCCTCCAAAGCTGGCTCCGTCCCCCCCGCCTCCACCAATTGAAGCCACCTCCTCCTCCTCCTACACCATCACCCCCCCCCTCCCTCCCACCTCGCAGATTGATCCAATTGAGTCTTGCAAGTTGTCTTACAAAATACGGCGTGAGCGCAAACACTCAAGGATTATTGCGCACCAAAAGAAATCCCCCCTCGAACTGACCCCAAACTCCCTCTCGTCCCCCCCCTCCCAATCCCAATATCTCCCCGACCCTCTCCCCCCAATCCCCGCCCCCCGGTCTTCCCTTCCGTCGGCAAACTTTCGGTCTGAAATCCTCACCAAACTCACTTCTTCGCAAATCCTAATAATTTCCGGCGAAACAGGTTGCGGGAAGTCCACCCAAGTCCCACAGTTCCTTCTCAATTTTCCCAACTCGCAAATTCTTGTGACTCAGCCTCGGCGAGTTGCCGCAATAGCCTTGGCCGACAGAGTCTCGCACGAGTTAAAATCACCAAGCCCCGGTCGAGCAAATTCTCTCGTCGGATTCAACGTCCGGTTGAAAACAGCCGTTTCCGCCTCGACTAGAATTACGTATGTAACAGTTGGTGTCCTTTTGCGGATGCTGATGGATGGATCTGGCGGGCCTAGAGACTACACCCACGTCGTGATTGACGAAGGTGAGAGTGGTGAAACATTTATGAAGTCATTCGCCACAAAACTAACACACAACACACACAGTTCACGAGCGAGACATGAACACTGATTTCGTTCTGAAGCTTATTCGACAATTGCTCCGCACGAACAAAACTCTCAAGGTCGTTCTGATGTCCGCCACAATCTCTTCGCAGACCTTTCTCAACTATTTTGAGGGTTTTAATCCCCAACTGATCAACATCCCTGGGCGGACCTTCCCCGTGACGGTTCGGGGTCTCAGGGAGTGTGAGCAGTTCGCGAACCGGAAACTGAGTTTTGAGGAAAACAACGGGCGGGGTGGGAATTTCGATCACAATAAAGAGGAAGAGGAAGAGGAAGAGGAAGAGGAAGAGGAAGAGGAAGAGGAAGAGGAAGAGGAAGAGGAAGAGGAAGAGGAAGAGGAAGAGGAAGAGGAATCTACTCACAAACTCTCCCCCATTGTCACAACGAAAATCGACGAGTCGTTCATTGTCCATCTCGCCAGCAAACTCGTGAAACAGAAAGACGGCGCTGTTCTCGTTTTTCTTCCTGGACGCGGAGAAATTGAATCTCTTCTCTCGTTGATGAAATCGGACGCAATTCTCCGAGACAGAAAAACGACGCTTCTTCTCCCTCTCTACTCCAGCTTGCCGCACAATGCACAGAAACTCGTATTTAATCCGACACCGGAAGGAATAACGAAAGTTGTGCTAGCGACAAACGTCGCTGAAACTTCCGTGACAATTGACGACGTAGTCCATGTAATTGATGCGGGGTTCGTCAAGGAATCCCGATACAACCCACATACCAGAATTAAGGAACTCACAACCGTGTGGACGAGCAAAGCTTCGATGAAGCAGAGGGCCGGGCGTGCAGGGAGAGTCCGGTCAGGGGAATGCTGGAGGCTGGTCGAGGACGATTTTGCCGAGAAGCAGCTTTGCGACTTCACCGTCCCCGAAATTTTCCGCACGCCGCTAGACGAGCTGATTCTGCAGTGTTTGCTAGTTGCGGAGAACGCCAATGACGAAAAGGTGGGGGTGGAGGTGGAGGTGGAGGTGGAGATGGAGGCGGAGGCGGGGGTGGGGGAGGGGTTCAGCGTCGACGTTCTAGCTGAAATGTGTGAGCTTATTGAACCGCCGAAAAAGGCTGCGATTGTGAACGCTTGCCTTGGGCTGCGGGAAATTGGTGCGATTGTGGGCCACGGCGGCTCAAGGTTCAGGCTCACTGGCTTGGGGTTTCACCTCTCCCACTTGCCAATGGACGCAAGAGTGGGGAAAGTCCTTATCTCCGGAGGTGAGCGAGCGAACGAGCGGAAAAGGCTACAGCCACCCACATCCACCACTATGCTAACCCACCCATTTTCATTTGGCTTGCTTGTTTCGCTCGTTCTTCATTAAAAATGCGCCTCGCTCGCTTCATTTTGATCGGCGCAGCGGTGCTGAACTGCCTGACACCTTGCCTTGTCATCGCTGCCGTTCTGTCA
This sequence comes from Parmales sp. scaly parma, assembly GCA_030267985.1. Taxonomy (NCBI): domain Eukaryota; class Bolidophyceae; order Parmales; species Parmales sp. scaly parma. The sequence goes on along the minus strand of BRYC01000155.1, from coordinate 74,357 downwards.
GTCACCAAACCAATTTTTACGGGATACTTGAGGGGAGAGGGGGGGTCAAAGAAAGGCAAGGAAATTTTGGCCAACATCATCGAGAGTGGGTTTGGTGGAGGGAGGGGCTACAACGACAGCTCCAAAGGCGACCTGATTGCCGTTGTGGCGCTGTACGAAAAATTCGAGAGCGAGTGCAAGAACTTATCGATCTCGGAGCAGAGAAAATTTTGCGCCTTGAACGCGTTGGACTTCAGCGTGCTGAAGGATGTAAAGGTTCTGAAGAATGCTTTCAGCGAACAGGTGAGCGAGCGGAGCGGGGGGGGGGGTTGAGGAAGACGAGAATACGAGCCACTGCCAACCAACACTGATTATATTATTATTCCACTCAATTCGTATTCGCACCTTCTTCGCTCGGCGCAGCTTCGGGACGCTGGGTTCGTGGCGTCGAGCAAGTCGAATGATAGAAATGCGAGCTTGGTTAGCGCCTGTCTTGTAGCAGGGCTGTACCCGAACGTCGGAATACTGGTCCGGCCGTTGGTCACCGGAAAGGGGAGGGGCGGCAAGCTGATTACTAAAAATGGGGATTTGTGCCGTTGTGCAGTTGCGTCGTTCCAGTGCCAGCGTCTTCGAGAGGCGAGTAGCAGTGGCAAGGACGCATACGTAGTCTACCACAGCAAGTCCAGGAGTGTGAGTTCCGCGGCGAGCGTAGGACAAATTTTTCTGAACCAAGTGAATTTTGTTTCGAGGTGAGTGAGTGAGTGAGTGAGTGAGTGAGTGAGGGAGTGTACGCCTACTAAACTTACTCAAACTTGGGGCAGGTTCGCACTGCTGCTGTTCGGTGGCGAACTCAAGATTGAGGGGAATATAATCGTCGTGGACAAGTTCTTAAAATTCAAAATGGGAGAGGGGGGTGGTGACAAGAGTGCAATTTTGCTTAAATCGCTCAGGGGTGTTTTGGACGAGGTAATCAATGAGAAGGTTGCCGAGTACGTAGACGAAGATGAAGACGAAGACGAAGACCAAAATGATGAGGAGGAAGTTCATAAAATGGCAAGACGTGAAAAAAATGAAAAAGTAATTAAAGTATTAGCGCTTCTGCTGCAGCTAGAGTAGGAGACATCAACAAGAAATCTTGTTACTTAAATTTTGAGTTTCCTCAACGCCAACAGATACATATTTACGCAAAGAGATACTCCAATGCAACCCAGCATTCCAAATCTTCGCAGCACGGTGAAATCCTGAAATTTGTTCTCGCCATCTCCTTTTGACTTTTGGTTTTTCACGAAATCGTCTATAACTTTCTTGTAGCAATCCTCCCCCCTTCCATCCCCCTCTCCGCCATCACCACCTCTGCTATTTTCTCGCAGCGCAACTTGGCCGTTTCTGATGACGTTTTTGAACGTGTTCCAGATT
>BRYC01000155.1:37601-69735 GCA_030267985.1 Parmales sp. scaly parma | reverse complement strand
GGGGAGGGGGGGGGAACAAGGGGGGGGGGGTCGAAAGGGACGAGGCTTGCAGGGTTGCTTTTAAATATGCAACCATTCGCACTGTTGCGGCACACCCGAGCAGCGACAAGCTGGTGGTTTTGAGTGTTAACTGCGGGGACACCGACACCGACACCGACAACGACAACGATAACGACACCGACAACGACACCGACAACGACAACAACGACAGACAAATAGTTGCCACTGTCAGTGAAGAAACCAGAGACAAACTGGAAGGTAGAAGGGTCATTGTTTGCACGAACTTGAAGCAAGCGAAAATTGCCGGAGTTGAGAGCAATGGAATGTTGATGAAATTGCTTGACGAGGGAACTTCTGGGGGCGCAAACGGAGAGCTAGCATTGTTTCAGGGGGTGAACGATGCTGACGCTGCTACGAGGGGAATACCAGACGAGTGCTTAAAATCGAAGGGGGCGGTGAAGGTGTTTGAAAGGACAGTAGCGAGGATTTTTGAGGGAGACACGGCGGAAAAATCAAGTTTATTGGTAGAAATTTCTAAACGGTCGTGCTCTTAATGGAGTTGTTCTACTTTCACACAAGGGGGTCTCAATACAATCAATCAAATCAATCGCCCATCACCTTATCAATGATCAAGGAAAATGCCGCGAAACCTCCGCAACCCACCAAGGAGGCTTGCGGGCCGCTCTTGGCCTGCATGGCTGCGCCGGTAACACAGCCAGAAACGACTTGATTCCAGACGTCAGTTTTCCCACGAGCCTTCTCTACTAAACACTCACTCCCAGTAAACACTCCCGTGATGAAAGCAAAATTCTTGCACCAATACATCGCTTTTTCCCCCGTCGCTCTGCCCGCTGACCGCATCTGCTCCTTCAGCGGGATTTGAGGAATCTCACGACCTCGATACACAGTCACCGGAGGGGTGAGATCAGACATTGCACCCAGAAAAACGCCCATCCCCAAACCCATAATCCCACCTCCAATTATCCCAACACCAGACTTAAGTCCACAATGCTCACTCAGAAAACCAAAGTCAGGGGGGGGGGCTGTTATTACAAATTGGTTGAGCGACTGGAATTTGGGTTTGAAGGTTATGGGGGTGGTCTGTGTTTTACGATCATCTGAAGGGGGAAGTTGGTACGAGGATTGCAGATCAGGTTTGTCCATTGAGTGAGAGTGTGCAAGGGCACTTCACTAACTGACTAATTTGTCTTGGTCTGGGCACCTAGGATAACACTTTCCTTTATGCTATGCTATAGCATGTATAGATTTCGATATATTGAATGATTATGATAATATTGAAATCGCCCAAAACACTCCAGGATAAACACCCTACGTACCCAATTTCATTTTTCGTATACCATAATCAAAGAAAATGGGGAAACGGCAAGTCACTCAGCTCGTTCGACAGTATACGGTAATTCCCCCCTCCAAATTATCCCCCCCCTCTAATCTCATTCTGACCCCACCGAATGTGCTTACCACCTTGCGAATGATGGTATCTCCAATAATAGCATTCACGATAATCAACCCTTACATTCTGGTTCCTGCAGCAGCAGTGACAGCAGCAACAACAGCAACAGCAGCAGCAACAGCAGCAACAGCAGCAACAACAACAACCCTCAACTCAATCGCTATCACCACTCTGGCACCTCTCACCCTCCCCCTAACGATTGTCTCCTCCGCTTCTGACTTTATAGACGGTGCACTTGCTCGTGCCAACCCTCTGTGGTCAACGAAGCTCGGCTCCTACTTGGACCCAATATCAGATAAAATTTTCGTTGGACTGGTCGGGTTCTCACTTTTTCTAACCAATACGATTCCTGGTGCCGTCGTTGGCACTTGGATTGCGAGAGATGTTATCCTTGCTGGCAACTATGCGTTCATTTCAAAATCGGGCACTGGCTTTGGCGACGAGAACTCGGTAGTGGAGCCCAGCCTCATATCGAAAGTGAACACAACATTACAAATGAGTACCCTGATGGTTGCGCTGGCTGGCTGGAGTGCTGACCCTCTGCGGTTGCGACAATCTGGCAGCGACGGTTTGAAGGATAAATGCGTAGAATACCTATCAACATCATCAATGCAACCCCTGCAACCATACGAAAAATCGGTTTTTGACAAGTTCGCAAATTTCATCGGGGAAAATTTGCTCTCGCAGAACTACTTGGACAGCTATACGTTCGCGTTAGAATCCTCTGTAGGAGATTTGAAGGTGAGTACGACGACGACGGTCGCATCGTTGCTGATGGACTCGGACTTTCCCAAAAATGTCATGGTCGAGCTAGCCAGCAAGAGCTCCTACTTAATGGGGCCTATAGATTTGGTTACCTGGTCAAATTTTGACACAGGCTTCCAAGCACTTTGTGCGATGAGCGTCGTCACAAGCATAGTTTCCGGGGTCGGGTATTTAGACGGTTCCGCTATCAAATCAGTCGTAGGACCAGATAAGGTGGAGAGAATGAGGGTAAAGGGAAAAATTCTCAAGAAAAAAATTACCGAGGGACACCCTTTTTAAGTATAATTTAGCGCGCTCAAATAGCTCCTTTTTTTACATTAATTATGCTCTATGTGAGTCAGTCTCTCAAGAAATCTAATACCACACTTGTGGGTCCGTCTCCAGCTCCAGGCTCCTGGATGCATCGGTTGAGGAGGAGCAAGCCCTCATGCAAAACCCGCAATTCGACCTCGGTGGCTGAAAGGGTGGTCGGGGCCTTGCACGTCTTCTTGTGCTTCTTCCAGGCTAGTTTTTGGCAGGAGGAGGAGCAGTAGAAGGTGTTTCTGCACCGTGAGCAAGGTTTGGAGGGGAGGGAGCAGCAGACGTCGCACTTGCGAGCCGGCTTGAGGACGGCCTCATTTTCGACCAGCTCAGCCTTGTCGTACGTCATGTGCTTGATGAACGTGCAGACGGTGTTGTAGGGGCCGTAGATCTCGTGGTGTTTGGTGGGGAGGGATTGGAGGAGGAGGGTGGGGAAGGGGGTGCGGGAGATGTACTTGGGGGTGAGCCGGAGGACGTTTCGGATCTCTTTGCACGCATAGTATTGGGGGTGCTCAAAACTGGAGTGCTATTTGGTCATAGACGTCGGTAGCCTTAAGAGAAAGTGGGTGTCGATGGATCATTCGAAGGGCAAGAAACATGAGGGAGTCGCTGATTCCTGACTGTGTGCGGCAATCGTTAGGAAGATGAGAATTGTCGTATTTGAGCACTTCACGCACCAACTCGTCATCGTGCTCATAGATGAACTTGTGACAGTCTGCCCACGATCGTGATTCGATCCACCCATTCATCTCATTCATCCAATAAGACACTGGTGCGTACAAGCGGAGCATCTCATTACCACCCAACGAACGAGCTTCCTCGGGAGTGTGGGAGAGCAAGCCGATGATCTCAGCACAGGCTCCACTCCTACGGGCAATGTCGATGGGAGTTTCGCCTTTATTGTCTCGTGTGGTGAGGGCCTCTAGATTGAAGCTAATCGAAAACACGCCCACCATGGCAAGAATATGTGTGTATGTCTGAACTTTCTCTGCCATCCAATGATGTGGCAGTCGTCCATGCTCATCTCTCTCCTTGTACTTTCTTCTGAAGAAATCTAAGTACAGATCTGGATGAAACAGGGCTTCTTGTACCGCGGGCCAATTACGCTTCTTGAGCCACTTGTGGTGCTCATTGGAAGGTATAAAGATATGCTCATGAAAAGATCTCAAATGAATAATTAAGAATGCTTGTTATAGCACTAACTATGCTTGCTGGATGCCTTAGCATATAGCATATTTCGTGGCCTAAAATTGCCTTATACTATGCTACATAAAAATATAGAATTTTTCAAATTTTAAATTTTTTTGTGGAATTTGAACAGCTTGTACTTATTTAAAACTACATTAACAGGGTTGGGGGTAGGAAAATATTCCACGTCCCATGGCGGAACCCAATGAAGTTTCTACTTCACAACAAATGACGTTTGAAGACATACGCCGATACCTTGCCACTCGTGACATGGATGATCCAACAATAGGGAACTCAACTTTGGCCCATGTACGATCTTCCATTCAAGAAAACGAGGCAGAGTATGAGCGTGTGAAAGGTCACCTTCAGCACAAGCGAGCCAAGCAGAAAGCGGAGGAGCTCAAGTCTCTCTCGGTAAAGCAGAAATCAGCTCGCGATGAGAAGACTCGGCAGACAGCTGCCTTGGAAGAGCTCCGACGTGCCCAAATTGAAGCTAAGCAGAAGGAAATTCGTGCTGGTTTAGAGCGTGAGCGCGTCCTTCGTCAACTCAAGGGGGTGAACGAAGAGCGGTTGTCGGAACTATCGAAAGAGCGTAAGCACGAATTGGAAGTGATTCAGAAGGAGAAGGAGGCGCTGATTGAGAGGGAGAAGAAGATGGACGAAATTGTCGCTAACGTTGAGCGCGACTTTGACAAGCAGACCGATCTGATGGAGGTGAGGTGATACTGCACTTGCGCATTGCGCCTTCCCACACTAACTATTAACATTTTTACAATTTCAATCGCTCGCTCGGCTGACAGGCGAGAATCACCAAGCTCAACGACGAAATGGAAAAATCCACGAAGAAGAATCAAGGCGGTGATGTATCTGAAGAAAAAGGCGTGCGTGAAAAACTGGCCTTGGACCATGGCAGGGTCATGGCTCGCCTGGAAAAGGAGCGAGTATCCATCGAGCGAGACAAATCGGACCTTGCCACCAAGTTTGCGGTTCAAAAATCAATCAAGACCGCCGCCAATAAGGGCAATGACAATGCCAATGACAACGACAACGACAACGAGCTCGACTCGCTCACCTTTATGATGCAGGAGCTATCTTCCGCGTCCGGCAAACAGGGGGACAAGCTGCTCCAAGATAAGTTCAAGGAGTCGAAGAAGGGCGTTAAGACCTTGCAAGACCGAATTAACAAGCTGAAACAGCTCCAGGAGGACCAAGAAGAGGTGGACAACGAACTCCTGAACGACGCGGATTCTGCCGTGAAATCGAGCAAAACTAAGTTTCCTCTACCGAAAGATGCGGAAAAGGTGCTCGAAGATTGGTTGGAAGGCCAATCAGAGGAGCTAAACTTCAAGGACGTGTCCATAAGCAGCACAAACGCGAAGGAGCGCGTCGTCTACAAGAACGTCTACACGAATGACGAGTCCTTGGTCGGCAACGAGGTGCGCCCCCCAACAAACCAGCACCAGCAACCGCAACAACAACAGCAACAACAACAACCCCTTGACGGGCAAATACCCCCGCCCGACAATGAAACTGATGAAATAAATGATCTGGACGACGAAAACGATGCCAACGAAACCAACACCAACACCAACACCAAATCAAAAAGCAAAAGCAAAAGCAAAAACAAAACCATACCCCCCCCGCTAAACGCCACCAACTCCACCGCATCGATCCGAGACGAATTAGATAACTCGAAAAAAATCGCTCTCGAAAACAACGACCACCGCACATTCGCCGAACTGAACAGCTTAAAGCAACAACAGCTCCCTCCCGAACAGCAGCACCAGTACAACAACTACCCTCCCGTTGCTCACCCGCACTACCAACCACCACACCAATCTCAGGATAATAGCATGATGCAGATGCAAATGCAACAACAGCAGTGGCAGCAGCAGCAAATGAACCAGCAGCAACAGCAGCAGAGCGAGCAGCGTCTCCAGCAGCAGCAACAGCAGCAGCAGCAGCAGATGCAAGTGTACATGCAAATGTTCCAGCAGCAGTCTGCGCAACTCGAAGCTGAAAACGCCAAGCTTCAGGAGGAAGTCGCGTCCTTCCAAGAGCAGCAGCAGCAACAGCAGCTCCAGCAGTCCATGCAGCCCCAGCACTTCCCCCACCAACAACACCAATACATGAGCCAGCAGGAACCTTCTTACTACCAACAAAATTCAAATCAACCGGTCCACCAAAACCAAAACAACCAACAGCAGCAGGTGAGCGAGCGAAGCGAGCGATCCTTTTGGTAGCCGAGCATACTCGCGATGAAGTGCGCGAAATGGCTTCAGACGGCTGTATCCCTACTCAACTAACCCCCCCTTTTCGTTTGGCTCGCTCGTTTCGCTCGTTTCGCTCGTCCTTCATTAAAAATGCGCCTCGCTTGCTTCGCTCGGCGCACCAGCAGCAGCAACAAATCGATCAGAACAACAAAAAATCTTCCGGTTTGTCGTTTTCTGAGCCAGTTGTCGAAAGTAAAAGGCTCGAGAAACTGCGCCTTGACCACCTCGAATACATGGCTAAACTTCAATTTGAGAGAGAGCGGCTCGAGCAAGAATCGGAAATCAACGCGATAAAAGACAAGCTTGATTCTGAGAGGTGAGAGCAAATGAAAACTATATTATACTATATTATACAATATTATATCCCACCAACCATATCACTCACTCGTTCTGCAGGCTTGCTCAGGAGCGAAAACAAGAACATGAAAATTGGCTAGCTGAGCAAAAGCGGCACATTGCCGCTCTACGAGTTCAGAAAGCTTTGGCCCGAGAAATCCCAATGTTCAATCAACAGTCCCAATTCAACAGCAACAGCAACAACAACAGCAACAACGACAATAATGCCAACACCCTTTACGATCCTGCCACCGGATTCAAGATTTTCTGGGACTATGCGACGAACCTGCCCCTGAAAAAGGGCAACACGAAACTCTTCAAGACGAGGATTGCTCACTGCATGTACCAGGGTGTAAACCCGTTCACCAAAATTAAGGGGACAATCTTCTTCGAGACCGAGCTGACCCAGAATCAGGACAAAAATCTGTGCATATACGCCAACAACAAGGCCTTCACCAAGGTTTCACCCTTGCTGGAAATGGTCATGATCCTAGAAGTACAGTTTGCTGGTGATGACGGGGAGAGAAAGCCAAAAGGAAAATCCCTTGGCTGGTGTGCACTGCCTCTATTCTTCGATACAATCCGCTCCCATGATCCCTCGCTAAAGCGGGGTAACCTTAAGCTCGCGTTGCACAGCGGTGCTTTCTCCCCAGCTGCGATGAAACAAAAAGTTGAGGATGAGAAAGCCAAGAAAATAGAAGCTGCGGAGGCGGCTGCGGCGGCCAACGACGACGGGAAACTAGCAGCTGAGCTCGCCGAGAAGTCTCGGCTCGAGAATTCCAGCCTTCCGACCATTTTCGTTCGAGTGCGCCACGCGAATGAGAACAACGAGCAGTTCACCATCGATCCAGATTGCACCCAGCACATGTACAAGACCCTCGACGAGGCGGAAGTTGCAGAAAAGGAAAAGGAAAAGGATAATAACAACAGCAACAGCAACAGCAACAGCAACAACAACAACAACAACAAGAAAGAGCGCAACAGAAATAAACCGGAGAACATAACCCAACAACAAAGCAACTTGAGCCAAAACCAAAACAACGAGAACAAATCTCCCAAGCAAAAAAGCAACTCGCGTCGAAATTCTTTCGAGTCCGACAAGCAGTTGGATAAAAAATTGAAAAACGCTATGAGCAAGGACTCATTCTTGGGGGCGCTGAAAAAGAAGGCTGAGTCTACTACGCAAGAAGAGGCAGATAATAATAACAGCTCAGACGACGACGAAATCATGTCAATTGCTCGGTTCGAGGAGATGCACGTTGGGGTGAAGAGCCTTGACGTTCTTCCCCACTCCGAAATTCCCGACAAAAAGGGCGAAATTTCCATTAGCATTGAGTATGGAGAGAACGCGAATCCAAATTCTAACCTTGACGATTTCGTATACACGACGACCGGTGCGAAACCAAAAGGGTTGGTTTACACGTACAAGAGGCAAGCGATGACTGTTGAGAACGGCACTAGATTCATCACTTTCCACGCCATGATCAACAACGGCAGTATTTTTCATGGAACACTGTCGCTTCTGAACGACAAGAATTCCCCTCACTACGGTGACCATCAAATTTCAATGAGGAGGAGCTCGGGGGGAGGCAAAACTCACGCAGACGAGGCTGCGGCGTACTTGCGGGTAAATATATTGGGTGAGAATCGGGAACACGACACGCAAAGTGAGGTTTCCCACAGCTCCAGGACTTCGAGAAGGAGCTTGAAAAACAGGAGGAAGAAGGGCGGCAACGTGCAACCCAGTGTGCAAGAGGAGGATCTAGATGAGCTGGACAACGACGTGGTTGACGACATGAGCGACCAAACTGGGGAGGAGCCTTGGATCAATTACCAAGACGTCAAGAACAAGGCAAAGAACAAGTTTGAGAACGGCGATGGCTTCGACGTTTACCTTGACGGTGCCCGGTTCTTGCCGGACAACTCGACCGTGACGAAAGTGTCGTTGAAAGCGTACACGCAATCGGGGAAGCATATCGGCGGCGATGATGAGCTCGCATTTTGCGATCTCGGCGGTTCACTGCTGTCTCCCAAGTTCAATTTGAGGAAGGAGTTCAGGGGGGATCAGTTCGACCCCACTAGCACATTAATGATTCGGGTCGACACCTTCGACAACGAGAGCCAAAAGGCGCGTGCGGTCGGCTACACGTTGCTGAACTTGTTCACCGAGCACAAAAACCGTGAAAAGCAGCCGGACAATGCCAACGCTCAGGAGTTCAGCTTGAACACCGGGTGTTTCCAAATCCCGTTGCACAAAAAGGCACCCGATGTGAAGAAATTGATTGCGAACCAGCTCGACGCAATGCCGAGGGTGAGCTGCAGCACTGTTTTAGTGAGGATCGTGATGGCACCGAAAAGCGACGATGGGCTGACCGTGTTGAGCAGGAGCGACTTTGAGGAGGGCGAGTGGGAGAAGAACAAGCTGGTGAGTGTTGCTCCCGATTATGGTCCGACTGGCGTCTACGATTCCACGAGGTGTGTTCCCATGGGCGTGGAGGAGAGGCTGTACCAGGTTCGAAAGCATCGCATGGATATGCCCCTGAGGGAGTACGTTCTGAAAGAGCTCCAAAAGATTGATCCGGAGAAAGATATAAGCAGGTGAGAGTAACGCGCAGCGGAGCGGAGCGAAGCGATGCCAATACAGGCGCCGTCCGCGAGGAAGCGCGCTTGCGCGCGACGAGTCGTATAGCTGCGAGCGAGCGAAGCTCCGAACAGTAAGCCGAGCGCAGCGGAAAGCAAAGCAGCGCAACGCAGCGCAACGCAACGCAACGCAACGCAACGCAACGCAACAACTACAAAACAAACACAACCACAACCACAACCACAACTAACCCCCATGACAACAGCTTCACGGCGGAGGAAATGGTTGAACACGTGAAGGAGAAGGTTGAGGAAAAGCCAAGGAACATGATGGACTACACGTTCATGAGCAAATACCAACCTGACAATGGTTTCAAGTTCTGCGTGGACGGGCTGAACAAAATGGCGGAAGGGGGGTTCATGAGCAGCACGCCATTCTACAAGGTGCTGTACTTACTGAGTCCGCCGGCACTATTCTACCAGGACCCACCAATGACGGAGGACATCCAGTTTACGCGCGAGTACGACCTGAAGAGCGAGCAGGGCGCGCCCAAGTTCAATGATGGGTACTTTAAGTATGCAGGAGTGCCGGACGACGAGAGCTTGAGTATCATAATGGAAATCAGGCACGTGAGCATGGTGAAGAAGGCCTGGACCGTTAGCGAGCAGGACAAGAGCCTGTGGAGTGTCCTACCGATCTTCAGGAGCTCCGGGTACGTGGATAGCGGGTGCTTCCTGTTGCCTGTTTTCAGCGGCAAGGTACCCCAGAAGCTGCTCGAGGAGAGCGATCCGTATGCGTGGATATGCGGAGAGTTGGGGAAGAAAGCGAAAGAAAAACCTGCGGCCAGCTTAGTTGCTGGAGGCAGCGTTGTGGTGAGATTGAGCGATTGTTTGGTCGAGGAGTTCGAGGGGGTTGTGAAGAACAACAATGTGGTTGATAGAAAGTACGTATACCGAGTTGTGAAGGCCGCGGGGAGCAAGGTGAATGTTGGCCAGTATGGATATGATCCGGCTGCCCCAGATTGCAAGGAGAAGAAGAGTGTGGGAAAGCTGGTCAAGGGGGGTGGAACCCTGAAGGACTTGAACGTGAGACTTGCGGAGGCAACGAGTATAACGCATTATCTGTTCGATTAGATAAGAACGAACTCTGTCTGTATCACTGAGTGTATAAACTATGTGAACCGTTCTCTAAAATTTCTATTTTTTTTTTATTGATAAATTGGCGATCAACGCGTAGTGATCTGAGGGATAAAGCGTCGGGTCGGAGGGGGAAGGTTTGTTGGCAGCGAGGAAACAATCATCGACAGAAATGTTGTATGGACAGCTTGGGGGGGTCTTCAGGAAAATGTAATCCGCCTTTTGCTCGACGGAAGCCTCTGCGTGAATTGTTGGAGCTTCCAGAGGGGTCGGGACGGTGATAACATCGTGGCCGTGCTTTTCGCGGTAGCATGAGGAAAAGCCTGCGTCAGTTATCGATTGGTAGATTGTCTCATCTGAGAAATAAATATTGAAATCTCCGCATAGCAAAATAGAAATGTTGCTGTCGCTTGGAATTGAGTCTGTTATGAATAATAGCACCTTTCGAAGCTGCTCATTTCGAATGACAGCATCTTCTCTCGTACTCAACCCCAAGGGATCGGCAGCCCAATGCAGGTGGGTGTTGGCAATATAGACGTTTCCGGCTTTATTCGTAATCTCAACCAGTTGGCAATTTCGATTTTTTGATATGTGTTCAATCTTTTGAGAATCTTCGACTACTGACCAAAAGGAAAGGTCGTGATGAAGAATGCAGTTGCCATCAATTTGGAAAGTGGGGTCCTCATCGGCAGTTATGGGAGTTTGTAGAGGCGCAAAAAAATGAGGTGGCTTCCAGAACTTGTCGACTTGATTTTGTTCCACTTCCTGAAGAGAGAGAATGTCAAGGTCGAGATTGTTTATCGTTGTGGTTAGCAATCCTTCTCTTATATCGTACCGCGCAGTTGTGTTGTATATGTTGAAAGTGCCAACTCGCAGCAGAGTACTCATTGCTTATTTTCTGGATCTTGTGAGCGTGGTGAGCGTGAGTTCTTAAAAGTGTAAATGCACTTCATGGGGCCTTGGGGGGCGGACGCGGGAGGGAGAAGGAGATAACAAGCGAGTAAGCGGGAAAAAGGAATAACAATATAACTATAGCCTATAGCAAATGAAGGCTTTTGGGGATAAAAAAAAAAAAAAAAAAAAAGAGAGATTTGTTTTTTTCCCTGTTCCTTATCTCTCCCCCACACGACAAATTTAACGAAACCACTATCTGACCCTTTTACAACTTCGAAGGAACTGTCTCTGCAAAAAAAAGAAATACCAACTACCACTCGATTTAGCTGGCAGAATTCTCACACAAAACAACAGACAATGTTGGAAACACTTATATTAATTGCAGTTGGATGCTTTCAACTTGCCTGCTCTGCTAGAGTTGGGGTTGGAATTGCTGATATGACAGGTCCGGCCGCTCAAATCAACTTTATGGGCTACGCAGTTCCGGATCAGGTTGGGAACGGAATTCACACTCGGCTTCGTTCCCGTGCGTTTGTGTTCGAGTCAGATGAGTCAGATGACGCTATTCCGAAGAGAGTGGCGTTCGTGTCAATGGATAGTGGAATGGGAAGTGACCTTCTCAACATGAAAGTGCTTGAGAAAGTTGGTGATTCGCTCGGAGACCATTCTCTCTACACCATCGAGAACCTAAGCATCAGCGGCACTCACACCCACTCTGGTCCAGCTGGATTTCTCCAATACGTCGTCTATCAGTTCACCTCCTTGGGTTTTGTCCAAGAGACGTTTGATTCGTTTGTAGACGGTGTCTCGTCGTCCATTGTAGACGCCCACAACGACTTGAAGGCGTCTGAAATAGTAAAGAATCAAGGGTTCCTCCTGGACTCCAATATCAACCGTTCTCCCTCTTCTTACCTCCTCAACCCCGAAGAAGAGCGAAACGATTATGCTGATCAGGGCGATACTGATAAAAATATGTTCCTGCTGGCTATCAAAGACGCCGATACTGGGGCCGACACCGGTGGGTGAGCGAAGCGAGTAATTATGGCTTCATCCACTACTATACTATACTAACATTATTCCAGCAATGCTGAACTGGTTTGCCGTGCATGGTACCTCCCTGAACTCCACCAACGGGTTGATTTCTGGCGACAACCGAGGCCTCGCTTCTTACTTGGTTGAGAAGAAGATGAACGGTGATGCAACGATGCCCGGGGCGAAGGGCAAATTTGTTGCCGCGTTTGCCTCAACAAATCTGGGGGATGTTTCTCCAAACACGAATGGGCCCAAGTGTCTCGACACTGGCTTGCCGTGTGACCTTGGAACTTCTACTTGTAACGGTAGATCTGAAAAGTGCGTCTCGTTCGGCCCTGGCACCAACGGCGATATCTTTGAGAGCACGAAGATTATCGGTTCGAAGCAATTTGAGCACGCCATGAAACTAAAAAACGCCGCCACTACTCCTATTGACGGCTCAATCGTGGACTTCCGTCATTCGTTCATCAACATGAACGACCTTTCCGTCACGATGGAGGACGGATCGACAGCGAAGACCTGCCACGCGTCGTTGGGCTATTCGTTTGCCGCGGGAACCACGGATGGTCCGGGCATGATGGACTTCACTCAGGGGTCCAATACGAGCTCCCCATTTTGGAACGTTGTGTCGGGCTTCCTCTCCGAACCGACCAAGGAAGAAATTGCCTGCCAAGCGCCCAAACCAATTTTACTGAACACTGGCGACTGCCACAAACCGTACAACTGGGATCCCGTGACCGTTCCCATCTCAGTTTTCAGGGTCGGGCCTCTTTTCATATTGAACGTACCCGGAGAGTTCACCACAATGGCAGGCAGGCGAATGCGCAAAATGATGAAGGAAATCATTATCGACAGCAATGTCCTGCCAGATGGAGAAGAAGTAGAGGTTGTAATTGCAGGTCTGGCAAACAGCTACACCCACTACATCACAACTTTTGAAGAGGTGAGTGAGAGAGGAGAGCTGAGAGAGGAGAGCGGCGAGCCACAACATCTAACCCATCATTATTAAGTACCAAGGACAGCGCTATGAAGCTGCGTCGACTCTCTACGGTCCCCACACTCTTGCCGGATATATCCAGGAGATGGGGAGAATTTTGAGAAATTTGTTGAATGATGAAGCCACCACGACTGACGAAAGCCCGAAGGACCTCTTGTCGAGCCAGGTCAGTTTTGTCCCACCGGTCATTTCTGATTTCGTCGGTTTGGGCGAGAAGTACGGCAACATCGTGACGGACGCGAAGGACAGCTACACTATCGGCGACAGCGTTCAAGTTGTTTTCCGAAGCGCAAATCCCCGCAACAACCAGAGGCTCGAAGGCTCATTTAGCAGTGTCGACCTTAAGAACAACGAAGATGGCTCGTATACTAAAATGTATGTGGATTCTGATTGGTGCACCAAGTTTGAGTGGAAGGGGGGGATTGGTCATGCGGGAAGGAGCCAAGCAACTATTACGTGGGATATGTCAGAGGTGATCCAAGAGGATAATATTTTACTGCCGGGCACGTATAGAATTTGCCATTACGGAGCTAGCAAAGACCTGCTCGGCAAGGTTAAAGAATTCAGCGGTTGTTCGAAGGAATTCTCTGTAACAAAATAATTTATAATTTATGAAACCTTCAGATTTCCTGTTAATAAAATTGGTATTCGGCCTTTTTCTGAGTTCTTTCGTTGTTTTTTATGCTCTACGCCGAGTCGGTTCTCAAGAAATCTAATACCACACTTGTGGGTCCGTCTCCAGCTCCAGGCTCCTGGATGCACCGTTTGAGGAGGAGCATGCCCTCATGCAAAACCCGCAATTCGGCCACACTTGTTGGAGGAGTGGTCGGGGCCTTTCACGTTTTCTTGTGCTTCTTCCACGCTGACTTCTGGCACTCGGCGCTGCAGAAGAAGCTGGTTTTGCACCGTGCGCACGTTTTCGTCGTGTTGGTCTTGCAGACGTCGAATTTGCGAGTCGGTTTCTTCAGCACGTCCTCCACCTCGACCAGCTCAGCCTTGTCGTACTTCATGTTTTTGATGAACGTGCAAGCGTTGTTGTCGGTGCCGAAGATTGACGAGTCGACGAACTTTTTGGGGAGGTGTTTTCGGAGGAGGGTGGGGAAGGGGGTGGAGGGGATGTCCTTGGCTGTATTTGTGCCCTTCACGCACCAACTCGTCATCGTGCTCATCGATGAACTTGTGACAGTCTGCCCACGATCGTGATTGGATCCACAAAATCATCTCATCCATCCAAAAAGCCACTGGTGCTTACAAGCGGAACATCTCCTTGCCCAACGAACGAGCTTCCTCGGGAGTTTGGGAGAGCAAGCCGATGATCTCAGCACAGGCTCCACTCCTACGGGCAATGTCGATGGGAGTTTCGCCTTTCTTGTCTCGTGTGGTGAGGGCCTCGTCATTCAAGCAAATCGACTGCACGCCCGTGGGCACAAAGGCAAGATAATGTGTGTGTGTTTGAGCTTTCGCTGCGAGCCAATGATGTGGCAGTCGTCCATGCCCATCTCCATAAATAACATCTAGTACCGCGGGCCAATCACGCCTCTTGAGCCACTTGTGGTGCTCATTAGCAGTAGTCATGTAAATATTTGGTTATGGTGAATGCTGAGGGGGGTGGGATGTCTGCCAATAAGTTTGATTCGCGGGGTTAAACGACCGGGGTCACCCGCGATGCGTTGACGATGACTTTCCAGTCCCTGACATTTACGACCGGGGTCACCCGCGATGCGTTGACGATGACTTTCCTCCAGTCCCTGACATTTTTGTGGTAGTTGAAGCTGGAAATATTTAATTTTTTTCAATTTTTTTTTTTTTTTTATTTTATTCAAGAACAAAGAACATTCTGCACCACTACCACACCAATGGACAAAAAAGCCAACATAGAAACGTTTCACAAAGAGGATGGGGTGAAAGTTAGGAATTTTAAAGAGCAATATACGTTTGATTCTCCTCAGCATGGGCATAAGAGATCCTCGGCAGTTCAGAAAAAGCATGATGACAAGCCGATTGTAATGACACCAGAGATGGCAGAGCTGATGGGGGTTCCTACCACTTCCCAAAATCCTCATATGAAAGTTATCTCCAAAGAATAGAAGTCTACTTCTTATTTGCCGAATTATTAGCTCTTAAGGCGATTCTGCTGCGACTTCAAAAGCCTCCATGAACAAAGCTTCCTCCTTGTCGAATTTGGCTCGCTCTGCCTGGATGGTCTGATGCCAGTTAAGGCCCCCGTTTCCGTCGATTGCGTAATCGTGAAAGGTCATGAAGTCCCAAAGATAAATTCTCACTTTGACGTCCACCGCCATGACCTCTTCCTTCGTGAGTCGAACAGTGATTTTCATGTCATCCTGGTTTTTCCTCTTTTCGTCCTTCTTGTTGTTATTCACGTATATAACTTTATTGTCGAGTAGATTCGCAATCTTCGCGGCCTCGATGGAATCAATCGCCCCTTTATCAACGTAGCTGAGCGTGCTGAAAAGGCTCAGAAACCCCGCATTCAAATCAGTCATTGCGCCGCTGTCCCTGTCCACCGTGGCAACCGCATTGGCTACCCAATTCGAATCAGCAAACCCATCACCAATAACGTGGACCGCGAATCTAATTTGCTCGTTGTTTTTCGTCGTCACCTCTAGGAGCTGAACCCCTCCAACATCGACCTCCTTAGCTTTTGCCACTTTTATGAGCATTTCAAGGTTGTTGGTAAAAACCTCGACTGCGTTGACGGCGTGCAGAACGCTTCCAGACGCGGCAACTTTCACGCAGCCGCTAAATGCGTCGCCCTTGGCCGCACCGAATCCATTCACCGCACTCAAAATCTGCTGTATGTTCTCAAATTCCCTAACCTCAACCTCAACAGCATCCACGCCCTCGCAGCTCATACAGTTGATCATTACATGCTCAAGAACCAAATTTGCTCGGTGGTCGACGCCCACGAGAACGTTCGATAGCGTGGAGAAATCTATCAGCTTTGATATGCTGCCATTTGCTCCATCTGTGATCTGTGAAACCAAAAACAATTGTTAGTTGGCTTCGCTTCCGCAACCCTTCCCCCCCCGCTCCGCTCAAATCGCTCACTCACCTGCGATCGTATCCGCTCGGTGTGCCCCAAGAATCCGTCGCTAGAGTAGTACCCGAGAGCCGACATGCCCTCCAATTCGCCAATTGAGTCGCTGACATAATTTTTTTTGACTAAAGAGAGGAGCTTGTTCAAGGTTGCAGGGGTGAAGGCGCATATAGGGTGGGCTGCATAGTTCCGATTGACCGACAAGAAGGAGTCGTCCTTCATTTCGCGCACTTGTTGTTAGGTGAAATGTAAACAATACCAAATCAAATCATTCACTCACCTCCTGCTTCAGACTGACCGTCTCGGCTATTTTCGCTGTAGACAAAACCTCTACTCCCAATTTCCGGTTATTGCGCATAGAGTTGTCAAGAAATGTTCGACAGTGCAAACTTTTCCCGTTGTCAATCAAAAACAGCTTGCTGCTGCCCTCGTCAATTACAAAGTTCCCCGCGTTGCAGTGTGGATCGCTGCCAGGTCCAATTGGCAACAAGTTGTTGAAGCCAATTCGAAATTGGACGACGTTGCTTCCGAATCTGTCGCACATGTCTACCAAGAAGTCAAGCAGAAAGGCATCCAGAACTTGATCAAATATCTTTCCGTCTGCAATTTTTTCCGAGCCAGCTGACCCCCACCTCGATATGAGCTTATTCATGTCATCGTTTGCGCCGTGGTCTAGAACAAAGGCCGCGACCTGCTCCAACACTCTCACGTCGATATCCTTTACCCCATCCCTCACCTGCTGAGCAGAAAAAAAACTCAGGTCCGCTTCGTTCTTCACGTAGGCCATGTCCAGCAGCTTGTACTGCTGACCGGTGCAGACCTCTGCGCTCGGAGCTGGAGTGAACGAGTTATCCACTTTGGAATTTGACAACACCGCGGCAGACGTTTCTGGAACGAGGTTGACGCTGAGCAAGCTGCTCAGCGAGTACGTTACCATTTCTCCAACTGGCCAGTCGCAGAGGAACGGCATGCCGTGCGCTGTAGTTTGTTTTCCTCCGCACTTGTTGTTCAAGGACGCTGGAGACCGCTTTAAAACGTGCTTGACATTGTTTAGCGAGCCGATCAGAACGCGACAGAAGAACCCGATCGAGTAGCTGTTGGAAAAATCAGCGTCTGTCTTAAATTGTATGCTGGTGGAGGAGGAGGAGGAGGAAGGAGATATTACGCCTCGTTTCTGGGTTGTGGGAAAAGTTGATGATGGGGCTGCCGGGTAAATCGAGGTAAGATCGGGGAAATGAGGGACAGAAGGAGGCGACTCAGGTTCTACTTTCGGTGGATGTGGGGAGGAGGAGGGGGAGGTGTTTGGCTTAGGCTTTGGCTCAGGCTCAGGCTCTTGCTCTGGCTCTGGCTCTGGCTCAGGCTCATTGTTTCCGTACACACGGTTCCATATTTCCGAACCCTTGACGCCAATTCCTTCATGAGGCTTTAAGGCAACGTACTTATGCACAGAAGGGTGTGTGGTTGACAGGATGTTGTTGTCTTTGTAGGACATGTAAAGAAAGGAGAGTAGCAGGAACAATATTATTTGTTTGAACCTAGAGTTCGTTGTGGGTGATGTTGGTGGAGGTTTATGAAACGAAGTTGTAATTGGCAAGCTCATGAGTTGGATTCGAGTTTATGTGATCTTCCAAAATAGTATTGTGATTTGATTTGCGTGGTCGTCATTAATATGCACCGAGCCTCCTTGTCATTTGTAACTTTAACAAATGTTTACAAACTGTTTCTAGGCATTCAAAGCTATATATGCTATTATAGCATATAGCATATATAAAAAAAAATGAGGAGAAAGTGAGAAAAGAATTTTTCTTTTTTTAATTTTTATGCAATATCTGCACAAATGGATTCCATGTTCCAAACCAGCACCAGAGGCTCGTCACCATATTGACGACGTTCTTAAAGCCCCCTACACAAAATATAACAACCAACCGACATCAATTCCATCAACAACTTCCCCGACTTCAAAATGAGCTCTGCTATGGATTGGCTAAATCAAGCCACCTCCACTCTTGATGATGTTAAGAAGGATACTTTGGGTTGGGAAGAGAAGAAACGAAGGGCAGAGGAAACCATGACTGCCTTGGATCGAAACCGTAGTGACAGCAGAGACAACTCGTTATCTTTGGTTGAAACGAGTGAGAATGAAGACGACGACACTGAGTCTAAACACATACACCAAAAGAACCCCACACAGGGTCCCCCGCTGCACCCTAACAAGAAGAAACACAAAGGGAAAGAAAAACGTCACTCTCGACAGCAACAATTACAACAAAAACAACAACAACAACAACAACAACAACAAACACCAGAAAACTCGTCGCTGGCACCTCTTCCGCCACCCTCGTTTGCATCGGCGTCGAGCTTGCAGAAGAAAGCTAAGAAGCCCCCCCCCCCCTCTTTTTCCTCCCCCCGCCCCTCAATCTCCTCCTTCTCCTCCTCCTCCTCCTCCTCAACAATATCCAAAAGCACTCCTGACCCCTCAATAAATTACAAGGAGGAATTCCCGAACCACAAGTCGCAAACAACGCTCGACGGTTCCTTCCATTCTGTGGAAGTGTGGCACCTCAACGATCAAATATTTTTTGAAGCGACCGACCCTGTGAAGAAAGAAACCTTGAACACGAAGTCGCGCTTGAAAATGTCGTTCGTGAGCAAAAAAACGGCAATCGAGCGAGACAAGTTTTACGAGACCCTCATCAAACGACTGGCTTTCCGCCAAATTGAGCTCCCAAAGGCTAAGTCCAACGTTCCGCGGTATATGCAGCAGACGGGCAAGGCTGGGAAAAAGTTCTTGGTTCTTCTCAAGGTGAACGACCCGAGCACCGCCACCACCAATAGCAACGCGCCCAATAAGAAGTCCGCCGACGACAAGAACCGCTTGCCGCCCTTCTTCCGAGACAAGGTGGCAATAGATGACATAATTCTTGACATTTCGGCCTTCACCACAACCACTGCCGACACAACCACAATCACCTTCTACGATCCAATTTACGATGCATCGACGAACTTTCAGATCCCCACGTTTGCTCTCCCCTCTTTCAACGCAAATGACATCAAAGAACACTTGTCTGCCGCCTCCCACAACCACAACGAGGCTCCCCCCACTTCCCTCACCTCGAACAATTTCAATAAGAATGCCCCTCTCTCGTCAAGCCTCGACGTTAGAACCGTTTTCATCAAGCAGATCATAAATGTGTGCCATCTCTCAAGAATCGACGACGAGGATTCCCCCGGGAACACGTCGCTTCAAATTCACACCCCCAACTTCGTAAAGGAAATCATTCGCACAGCGGCGATTAAGCAGAGTCACGCCGTTAAAGTTCAATCCATAGCTCGGCGAAACTTTGCCATCGCTGGGACAAAAATTGCTTTTGAACGATTAATATCCCGGCGCGCTTCCGCGAAGTACATTCAAAAGATTCTTCGCGGAAGACTAATATTTTGGAGGTTCAAAAAACCGCTCGTTCACTACTCATCGGCCAAAACAATTCAAACGAAAATTCGAAAAATTCTGGCATTGCGAGTTCTCAAAGCTAAGAAGCTCCAGTTTTCAGCAGCAGTGGTGATGCAAAGCGCTCTCCGGAGCTCGACCGCAAGAAGCGCGCTAACCTACAAAATAATGCAGCTGCGCGCTAGCACGAAGTTGCAGAACTTTGCCAGAGCAATCATTGCCAAAAAAAAACTAAAAATGCTCCAAATAATATTTTTGGAAAAATCTCAAATTAGAGCTGCAACGAGACTTCAGCAAACCATGCGGGCCACCTTGGCCAAGCGGGTCGTTCACCAAACGAGGATCAAGCAGCACTCTACTTTGTGCCTCCAGCGGGCCTTCCGGGTGGTCATTGCGAAACGAACTTTAGCTGCTTTGTTCGAGAATAGGAAATTCAACAGTTCTACGATCACTTTGCAGAAGCTCGCCAGGAAAAAAAGGGCTGTTCGTTGCGTGAACAAGCTGATCTACAAGAGGAATAACCTGCAAAACTTCTCCGCGACAATCTTGCAGCGCAAGTTTAGATCCAGAAGGGCAAAAGAAATTCACAACAAATCCATTTTCTCGGCGACAAAAATCCAGAGCAGAATAAGAATTTGTCTGGCAGTGCGCCGCACAAAATTGCTAGTCCTGCATCATAGCTCCGCTATCTCAATCCAGCGGCACGTCCGAGCAAACATTGCCAAAAAGAAGACAAATCTCTTGCGCGAAAGGTGCAACAATTTGCAGCTTCACAGCGCAATAGTGCTGCAGAATAGAGCGAGAATTATGGCGTCGGTGAAGCAATTGAAAGGTAGGCAACAGCGGTACAACGAGCTGACTGAGCTCAAAAACAATTGTTGCACCAAAATCCAGGCAATTTGCCGATCCAAAATCGCGAGAAAAAGGACCACGAATATGAAAGTCCACAACAGCAACTTGTCAACCTCCGCCATAACAGTACAGACGAAATACAGGTTTTACGTCGCACGACGGAACTACTGGAAGCTAGTTGAGGCGCACAATGCCGCAATTTACATACAAACCCAGGCTAGAATCATGTTCGCTCGGAAGATATATTTTGAACTTTTCAACTTAAAGTTTGAGCACTTGTTCAACTCGGCTGTGTTGATTCAATCGTGCGCTCGAAGAAACACCGCCAAGAGGTTTTTCGACGACTTGAAGGAGAGGCGGAGAAAAATCACAAAGATGAAACTAAAAATGAAGGCATTTGCCTCGTCGGTGACGATCCAAAAAACGATTCGGTCCAGGTTGTTAAACGCTAAACACCTTGCGAAACAGAAGGGAGCGATGGCTGAGAAAATTCGGTTTGCGAGGGTCAGGGAGACGTGCGCAATTTTGGTCCAGTCCAAGATTCGAGAGTACAATGCCAAGGAATTCGTCAAACACTTGCGGTTGTCGAACTTGTGCGCCGTAAAGATTCAATGCAGGTTAGTTAGTGAGTGAGCCACATCAATATCCACCACTAAACTAACATATTCCTTGCTCGGCACAGAGCCCGGCTCAATATTTCTCGGAAGAAAATTGAGTTTGTGAGGCGTGAAGCAACTTCGAAAATGGAGGGGAAGATTCGTGCTGCCACAACCATCCAAACAAACATTTTCAGACCCCACAAGGCGAATAAAAGGGTCGCGAGGAGACGCGCGCAATTGGAATTGCAGGCGGATCAGCTCGAGCAGCTCCAAAACATTTCTTCAGTTGTTATCCAAACGAAAATTCGTCAGTGCTTGGGGAAACAAAAAATATTTGAGATTGTCCAGAGAATGATTGCCGCGACAATGATTCAAAGCAAGGCCCGGGCGGGCAGGGCAAAGCTGAGAGTGAGCGAAATGAGGAAGAAGGAGGAGGAGAGGGGCGGTGCAGCAACTGCGGTCCAAGCACACGTGAGAAGGAAGCTTGCGTATGCGAATTTAAAAAGGAGGCAGGATGTCAATTTCTCCTTGCGCGATATTTGCGCCACGAAACTTCAAACCAAGATCAGAGCTGCACTGGCAAGACAGAAGTTGAAAGAGCTGACGGTTCAATTTGCTGCACGCTCGCTCCTACAGAGAGTTGGGAGAGGAAAAGCGGGGCGAAAACTCGCAAAGACGAGGAGAGCTTTTTTGCTCGATCTGAACAAGAACGAGTTCGAAGCAGCTGTAGTCTTGCAGTGTTGCTTCAGAAATTTCAGCGCCAGGGGTGCCAAGGTGCTGCTCACGAGCATCAGGAAGTTAGAAATTGAAATGAGAAACGACAGTGCGGCGTGCAAGGTTCAAGCAATTCTTCGGGGGATTTTGGCCCGAAAAATGGCCAATTTGAAACAAGTTTCTGCCATTATCCTCCAGTCACTGTGCAGGCGAGACGCAGCGATTAAGTACGTGAGATACTGGCGAGAGTTCTACGACTATCAGTACTGGATGTCAGTGAAAATACAATCCAGATTTCGAGGTTACCTGCACCGTAAGAACATGTTCTTTGGTTTGGGGCCGGGCCTGGGGGAGGAGGGAGAGTGGGAGAGGGACCCGGTTTACTTCTCATGGGTTCGCCACCGGCGGATTGACAAAGTTAAGGAGGCGTTGAACTACTTCTTCGAGGGGGGGGGGTTAGATATGGATTTAGATATGGAGCATGAGTTCGCCGATTTTGATGTAAACATGGTCACCAGCAACAAACTGACGCTGCTGCACACAGCATGCCAGGTTAATTCGAAGGCAATCGCCAAGCTGCTAATTACGAGCGGGTGCTTGATTAACAGTCAGGACAAGAATGGAAACACGTGCTTGCACAGCTGCTTCTTAGCCGGTGCGGACGTTTTGGGATATTACTTGATCGACAAAATCAACTGCGACGATGCGATTTTGAACAAGGACGGATTGGACTGCTACCAGGTTAGTGTTAAGGAGTTGGATGAATTGGATGAGAAGAGGCCCGATATGTATTTAGGAGACGGAGCGTTGGGGGCAAATATTGATTTACATTATGAAGAGTAATTTTAAGATGGCGTTTAAGATGCCCTTGTAGTTTTTAAATCGAGTTCTTTCTGACGAGATTTCCCACGTTCCCCTTGCTCCCTCCCGCTTTGCCACCCCCCTTACTTTTTATACCCCCCCGATTGTTCGTCTGTGGCGAAGCATTTACTGTGTTCTCCTTCCTCCTGCCGCTAACCAGCTCGGCAACCCTGTTCTTCACGTTCTTGGCATTTCTGTTGCCGGTCATGGGCGTTTTGATAATCCTGGGACTTTGCAGGAAGTTGTCCTTCTTGACGCTCTTTCCCTTAACCCACGGGTGGAGCATGGCCTGGTCGGCTGTGTACCGAGTCTTTGGGTTGCAGTCGAGAAGGTGCATCAGCAAGTCCTTCGCGCTCTCC
This sequence comes from Parmales sp. scaly parma, assembly GCA_030267985.1. Classification (NCBI taxonomy): domain Eukaryota; class Bolidophyceae; order Parmales; species Parmales sp. scaly parma. The sequence continues at coordinate 46,871 of BRYC01000155.1, read as the reverse complement.
GAGAGATTCTTCGCCCACCGCGGAAAACGCAAGACGAATTTTTCCTTGACAACCTCGTCGGTCGGTACGGCAGTGCTGTCATCGTCAAAGGGCAAGCACCCGCACAGCAGAACGAAGACGATTACACCCAAAGCCCAAATGTCGACCGCCTTGTCATAGTCCCGGCGCTGTAGCATTTCGGGTGCGAGGTATCCTCTTGTGCCCAAAAAACTCCTAGCTGTTGGTTCGTTTTGCAGAAATTTGCTGAGTCCAAAATCAATAATTTTTACCTCTGGGGTGTTGTTGTTGGTGTTGGTGTTGGTGTTGGTGTTGGAGTTGGTGTTGGTGTTGGTGTTGCTATTGCTTTTGTTCGTGTTGTTGTTGTTGCGAGTCAAGAGCAAGTTCTCAGGCTTCATGTCCCGGTGAATTATATTCTTCTTGTGCATGTACACAACAGCCGACGTTATCTTTCGAACCATTTCACTCGCCTCCTCCTCTGTCAGCGTCCCCTTCTCCACCACGTAGTCGAAGAGCTCACCCCCTTCCATCAACTCCATGACCATGTAGATCTTGTCAGTTGTTACATACACGTCCTCCAGGGAAATTATATTAGGGTGGTCAAGGGCCTTGAGAGCCTCTATTTCGACGTAGAACTGTTGGAGAAGACCCCGGAACCGCTGCTCAATGTGGCGCTTGTCAATAATTTTGCAAGCGTACGAAACATTTGTGGATTTGTTGAGACAACGGTGACAAGTGGAGGTGGAACCAACACCAAGAACTTCCAGCAGCACGTATTTGTCCGTGAGTGTTTCTGTCTTGCTTATCGACGAGCTATCGGGGTGGGACAACTTGAAGCTGGATGAAGGATTTTCACTCTTAATTGAAGTTGGATTGGTTGAATTGCTCGGGACTGTGGCAATCGACAAGCGCTTCTTCTTGGGGGAAACATCGTCTTGTACGTTTGAATGGGCTTTCTCACGTTCCAGACCATCAATCATTGCCCCATAATTTGTCGTTCGAAGCACACTCTGTGGGGTAGGTGGGTGAGGACTCCCCAGGGGCGAATAATGATAAGATGGTTTTGTTTCCGCTTTTTTTTTTGTGAAGCATCTCGTTATGCAATCGCAATTTTCCATATAAGAGTCGCAGAGAGGGAGGGAGGACTTCTAATCCACGACGAAGGTTAGGTTAAATAGGTTAAAGGTTTCACGACGAAATCACAAATTCAAAATATGTATCATTATGAGTTTAAAATTCCATTTATAGGTTGTAGTGGGCTTAGGGTCGAAAAAGCTCTGCCCCGGACATTGTAGACACAATTCCAAATCTCAGTGGTTTTGAGAGTAAAGCTCTACCATGTCGTACAACTATGAGAACGATCCTCACAAAATCGATGGCAATGTTGACCTCAACACCATATCCACCCAAAGCTCTAAAATGGAAGGCATCATCAATCTCCTCGAGGAGATAGATGTGAACCTGAAAGCTTCCACGAAAACAGCTACATTCTCCCCCCCAACAAAAACGAAAACTAAATCTCCCAAACCCCTATTCACAAAGATAGCTGCACAGACCTTGTCAGCTGACCCCTCCCTAACTCTACAATTCAATACGAAAATCGTGTTAAAATCGACAATATTGCACCGTGCGATTGAGCTGAAGTTCCCCAGCAAAACCCTCCATTCCCATTCCGAAGTGAATAGACCAGTCCCCGGTGTTGCATCTGTGACTGGGACGGGTAGTGGAAATCCGATGGAGTGTTTTGAGCTGATAAACCCGAGTAGTTTGGTTCCTCAGCCGCCGTCCCAACAAAACGATAATAACTCCTCCGAGTATGCCAACTGCGCTCATTTCGGCGACACAGTTTGTCTGAGACTAAAGGGTGTTCCGGCGACTCGTGGGGCCAATAACACTATGATCCACAGCAGCCACACCAATGACCGATTCTTGGGCGTTAAGATGGTCAGCAGCCAAGATGTGACTGTCGCTGGCGATGGGCAGAGTTTCGACGTGTTGGCGCCATCTTGGAAGGTCGGGTTTTTCCGTGGTCTCGTTGGCCAGGGTGAAAAGTGGATAATTCGGTCTGGGGACGACAATGCCTTCCCCTCCCCCTCCCCCTCCTCCACCGCGCTAATTCTCTCTGGCTCCACCATTCGACTTCAGTCAGTTTCAACCGGCCGGTTTCTAACATTATCTCAGTCGATGCTCAATCCTAATGGGTCTCTTCTCGATCTGACAGAGTTCTTTTCCGACATTGGTCTCGTGGACACCACCCAGCTCCCCCAATACAGCCACAGCCACAGCCACAGCCACAGCCACAGCCACAGCCAAGACTCCAACCGAGGCCTCAATTTCGACGGTGAGGGAGACAATGACAACGACGATTACAATGATAGCAGCGGCCTACTTCTAGACTTTGACGCTGGCTCCTCTTGGGAGGTGGTAAAGGCGAATACGCCTACGACGCCCAGGTGGAATTGGGACCGCCCCTTCCTGACTGGCCATGGCGGAGAATGTGACGAAAATGAAAATGAAATTGAAAATGCCGACCCCAAAGCTAACGTCAAAGTCAAAGCCAAAATAAACCCTCCCCCATCACTCCAAAAACAAGAGAACCTGCTCCTCAACGAGTGCCTCTCTGCCATGATGGGCTTCCAAGGCGACTTCATCACCTCAACCACCAACTCCACCAACCTCACCACAAAATTTTCCGTCAACACCACCAAATTCGAAACCGAAACCGAATCCAAATTCTCCCTCGACTCCTCGTTGGTTTACCTGTGTGAGAGAATTCTCCCCATCTGCGGAAAGTTCGTCTACTGCGACAGATGGTGCAAGCTCCGCTACCGGTACGAATTTGGCAGCGTGTCTCACGCGCTAGCGAGCGCCGTCAACTTGCTCCTCAAGGAGTATTTGATCGGTGTTGGACAGATGGAATCCGAAATGCGGCAGAACAAGCTGTCTCTCCAAAAATTGCACCTGCACGTGCAGCCCTCGTTACGCACAATGACAATTTTGGTAAACTTCCTCCAAGAGCTCAAGGGCGCTGTGGGGGGGGAGGCACTCAACGTTCTGCACAATGTGATAGGCAGGGTCGGAGGTGAGCGAGCCGCGAGCGAAGCGAGCCGCGAGCGAAGCGAGCCGCGAGCGAAGCGAGCCAGCAACAAAAAAACACTGGTTGTTGTGACAAACTCGCGACTTACCCACTCTTGCTCCGGCGCAGGAGGCGACGAGAGGTCCGGCAGGGTGCTGGGCTACCTTATGGAGATCGGGAGCAAACCCTACTTGGAAATGCTCTCCAAGTGGATCTACGAGGGAGAGCTGAGGTGAGCGAGCGAAGCGAAGCGAAGCGAGCCTTTTGGAAGACGAGCATACTCGCAATGAAGGCTACAGACATAATAATGACTTTATCCACTACTAAGCTAACATTATTCCACCCAATTCGTTTGGCTCGCTCTGTTTGTTTCGCTCGTCATTCATTAAAAATGCGCCTCGCTTCGCTCGGCGCAGTGATCCGTACTCGGAATTCATGGTGAAGGAAGCGGCCGGGGGTGGGGGTGCAGCTAGCGTGCGGGAAGACTTCAACGCCTCGTACTGGAGCGGCAGGTACAGCGTGAATTTGAAGCACGTTTGTAACTTTATCGTCGGGAGTGACGACGACTTGGTGAACGGCGGTGGTGACGAGGGGGGGGAGGGGGGGGGCATCAACAACAAGTCCGTGGCCGAAATGATTCTAATCACTGGCAAGTACCTAAACGTCATACTGGAATGTGGCGAGTCGATAGATTCCCCGTACGAAAACGAAATTCCTTACGTCCCAATGAATGGTTTTACGCACACCACTGCTGTGGTCACCGCAACTGCAACTGCAACTGCAACTGCAACCAACAACAACGGAGTTTTCCTGTACGAAAATCTTGTCTCCGAGGCTTTTGAATTCTCGTCAAGAAAACTGCTCAACCTCATGCTGGGGCAGTACCAGGTGTGTGAGCGAAGCGAGCGAGCCTTGAAGAAAAACGAGAAATATATACGAGCCACTACTAAACTAAAAGTATTCGCTCGGCGCAGCTCGTGGAACGGCTCAAATCGATCAAGCGCTACTTCTTGCTCGACCAGGGTGACTTTTTCGTCCAATTCATGGACGTTGCGGAGGGGGAGCTGAGGCAGGACGTGGAGACTGTGAGCAAGGGCAGAATCCAATCGCTTATGGCCATGAGCGTCCAAGCCACTGGTAACGACGCTTTTCGCGACGATCTGTCGTGCGAGTTTGCGACATACAGCTTGATAAATCACCTGGACGCGATCCACAGTTGGAGCGGGGGTTTGTCCAGGGGTTTAGAAGGAGAAGGAGAAGGAGAAGAAAAGGGCGAAGATGAGGAGGACAGCAACGACAATGACAACGACAACGACAACGATAACGACAACGACAACGGCAACGACAACGGCAACGACAACGACAACAGGTCGAACTTTTACGTCGACCAGCAGGGATTGAACGGGATTGAGGCGTTCGTCCTCGACTACAAGGTCGGTTGGCCCTTGAGCCTAATTCTCAGCAAGAAGGCCATCACCAAGTATCAGCTAATTTTCCGGCATCTTTTCTTCTGCAAGCACGTGGAGCGGGGCCTGATCGGCACTTGGCTGGACCACCAGCTAACGAAGGAGTGCAACGTGCGGCAGGTGAGCGAGCGAAGCGAAGCGAGCGAGCCTTGAGGAAGATGAGAAATATACACGAGCCACTACTAAACTAAAAATAATTATCAATTCTTTGGCTCGCTCGCCTCCCCCCTGATCCATTAAAAATGCGCACAATCTCGCTTTGCTCGGCGCAGGCGCTTGGCCCTACCTACTGCCTTCGCCAGAGAATGCTCCACTTCGTGCAGAACTTCGTTTACTACATGATGTTCGAGGTCATTAATCCGAGGTGGCACGAGTTGGAGAAGAACATGGAGAGCGTGCGGACCGTCGACGACGTTTTGGGTTACCATAACGATTTCCAGGACGCGACGCTGAAGGAGTGTCTGCTGACGAACCAGGAGCTGCTTCGGCTGTTGACCAAGCTCATGACGACTTGCTTAATGTTCTGCGAAGAAATGAACAACTTCACCGAGGTGAACGAGCTAGTGAGAAAGTACGAAAAGGTTGCGGGGGAGGAAAGGCAGGAAAAGCTGAACCAAGATCCAGACGGCTACGTTGTAAATGTTAGCAAGGTGGTTGTCAAGGGGAGCTTGGACAGGGAGAAGATGAAGAAGAGGATGGAAGGGAGGAAGCTTCGGATGAAGAACTTGAGCGAGGCGTTGCAGGAGGAGCTTGGAAAGGGTGGATACGGGAGAATGATCGCCAAGTTCGAGGCGAGCTTTGACACGCTGTTGAGCCAGTTCATGAAGGCGCTGCTCGCGGATGCCGACGCACAGTACCACAGTCATTTGAGCAACCTGTGCGTTAGGTTGGACTACAACGGGTTTTGGACAGGGGTGCATATGTAAATGGATCGGGGGGGGAGGAGGTGAAGCTAAATTTAAAATGTAAACTATGAAAAACTTGTGTTTTAATTCTACGAATATTGCCCCCTATTTTTGGAGGTTCTCGTTCTCGTTCGCGAGGGCCTGCTCTGCAACGTTGGAAATTAATTTAATTATTACAGTGAAAAAGATTAGCCCTGCGCCACCTCCAACTAAAATTGAATTGAGTGTGATTGCGGGACCACTGCTGTCAAAAATGATAGTTCGGCCGGCAACCCCACTGTACACCAGCGCAGCAGTACCAGGTAGGAAACCCAGAGCTGTGCCGAAGAAAAAGGGCCTGAACTCGATGCTTGTAAGCCCGTAGAAGTAGTTGCTGAGGCTGAACGGGAGAAGAGGCGAGATTCTGAGCAAGAGCATCAGTTTGAATGAATTCCGTTCGTCTGATTTGAGGGCTGTATCTATTGAGGCCAATTTCGGAAACTTTGTAAGAAGGTCTTCGAAGAATCTTCTGCCAAATCTTCGACCTATAACAAACGAAATTGAGGCAGAAAGAACTGCACTCGATAGCACCAAGGCTGTTCCACTATACATTCCGAAAATCGCTCCAGCAGAGATGGTGAGTGGGGTGGCAGGAACCACCAAAAGCTCAGCGACCGTGTAAAACAGAAAGAAATCAAACATTGCTTCGTTCTTGGGCAATTGTGATAGTTTGTCCACACTGCTCTGCAAATCTAATGAATTGAGTAGATCTTGAGGTGTCATTCTTGTGGCTGTCGATGTTGTTACTGCTGTTGGTCGTAGTTGAAAAGCACAAATGCAAGAACCGAACCAGAGAACCAAGTATCTCATTCCACAAAGAAGTTCCAGACACGTGAAATTTGCCTCAAGGTGTCAAGACAAATTTCGGGATTTTTGCTTTTAAAAAAAAAAAATTTTAAATCAATAACCAAATTGCAGTACCGTCCTCATATTAAAAATGCAAACTCTCTTTGTCGTGCTCCCAATGATGTTGGCTACATCGTTTGCATATCAAAACGTGAACCCCTTGAAAAGCCTCCCTTTCCGGTGCAGCAGCCAAACTCTTCTGAAGTCCAGATCAAATTTATTTAACAATGTTTTCCCAGTGAGCAGCGTCCAGAACAGCGTCCATCACGGATTCCACTACAGCCGAGAACTCCAAAAGTTGAGGCCGAAGTCGTTTTTTGAAGGATGGTACTATCGTATGTCAGTTCCCGAAACTAAATCATCCCAAATGCTGGATGTTGTGCTCGTTACTTGCATTCAGCGAACGAAGCATAATGGTGATTATCTTGTTTCTCTCCAAACAATCATCAACAATGGGGAGGATGACGTTTACTTGCTACGATCCCAAACCCACAACTCTTCAACCATCAACGGAATTTTCTCTGCCAGTTTCCAACAAAATCATCACAGTTATAGAATCAATTTTGACGACAACAATAGCAGCTTTGTTGATGTTTCTTTCGATTCCAATGACAACAGCGTTGGAACGATTAGCGGATACATTCCAAGCCTTTTTGTTAATGACGCATCAACTGTCTTGAAGCAAACCCCGCCCGGAACCGACTCACTGAACTTTACCTTCCCTGTTACTGTAAAAAACAAGTGGGGCTCTGGCAAAGAGTGCATTCCAACGTCTGGTTGGATTTCCAAACTCTCTCGGGTGACGTTGTTTGACCCTCACTGGCAAGTTCTTTCGAGTCGCGGGAGCGTAGACGCTGGTTTCAACTTCGATTGGAAGCGAGGTGGCAGCACGATGCGCGCACTCTCCAAAACAAAAGAAAACATCACGAATACAAAATTTTATGCAGAAAAGAACTGGGGTGTTCTTGGATTCCCCCCGGTCTGGTTTTGGGTGCAAGCCAACCAATTCAATTCTCACGATTCCCTCGCAGTCACAATTGGCGGGGGTGAGGTGAGTTAGCGAAGCGAAGTGAGCGAGGTATGTCTTGAGGAAGACGAGAATACTCGCGATGGATCTCGCGAAATGTAAACTAACCCGCCTCGCTTCGCTCGGCTCAGCGTTTAAAACCCCGCCTGTTGAATTTTGGCCGAGCCAACGGGTATGACACGTTGGCATTGATTGGAATTCACCTGGACAACAAATTTTACGAGTTTGTTCCGTGGGGAAAAGGCCCGAATTGCGTGAGCTGGAACGTAACGTCGTTTGGTGATTGGTCGTTTGACGGTGTCTCGACCATCAACAAAATCAGTAAATTCCGCACAACTTGTAGAATCACGACTGCTTCGAACGATTTTGGGACTGCGTTTCGCGTCCCTGACACGCAAGGCCAGAACTCCGGCTTGAAGAGTTTTGTTCGTGATTCCTTGCGTGGCAGAATGATCCTCACCCTCTGGAAGGAACAAACTCTCCCAGCTGGTGATATAGAGAGAACTTTCATCCTGCAAGATGCAGAATGCACCAACGCCGCTGTAGAAATTGGGGGAGGTGATCAAAGTGGCATATTTAAAGGGGAAAACGCGTGTTGGTCTGCCAAAAGCCGCCTCGCTCAGCCACTGAAATTTCTTGTTGGTTTGTAGGTTTGTCAAAATCAAAATCAAAATAGGTCCTTAGTTATTCTTTCCTTCGTCCAATGTCTACGCTCCTCCTCCCTGGCACGCCGATCCATCGCATCGCATATTTTGAAGTACTCGATTTCCTCCATTCTCTCCATCTGCTCGTGATCCATCTCGTCCGAACTATTTTGGACGCATTGTGTTTGTGTTTTCCGTTTGTTTTTCCCGCTACTCCCCCCCGCCCCCGCCCCAGTTCTGCTGTTACTTCCTCCTGCCCCTATCCCTATCACTGCCCCCCCGCCACTGCCACTGCCACTACCACTGTCGACCAAAGTGGGCTGCCTACTCCCCCCACTGCCGTACTCGCTCCTCTTCCGTTTCCTGGCCAACGGGTGGGGTAAGGCTTCCGTTATCCCCTTCAACACAGCGGGTAGAATGTAAATTCCCTGCTCCGACAGGCACTTCAAGAATTTTGAATCCTTGGCGGCTGCGTTCACGTTGTCAACGTCCTGGAGGAACTCCAAGCAGGCTGGCTTCAAGTGGTTGAGAGGGTTTCCGGACGTCATCATTTGGTACGAGCACTGCACCAGCCCGTGGGCAACGTTCGAGGAGTTGAGAAGCGCGCAAGCTGACAGCTCGCACATTAAGCTAAATTTTGGTAGTTTTGCCTCCTCCGCCAGCTGCAACGCTTCGATGGCGATCTGGAAGGTGGTTGTGGGGAATTCAGGGAGGTCTAGTTTGTTGAATGTGGTGGAAGGGACGAACTTCTTGTTGTGAAAGACCGGATCATAGAATCCGCCGTTGAGGTTCTGGTCGGTAGCGGGTGGGTTGTTGCTGTTGAGAACTTGCTGTTGGTGCAAGGTGCGGATGTAGTCGAGGGTGTTGGTGGAAGTTTTGGGGGATGGAGATTTTGCTTTATTGCGAGAGAGAGAATTTTGCTGGTGAGGGAATATCGGTTTCTTCAAGTCAACGTGGTGGGTGAAGCCGGGGGTGCCAAGAGAAAGGCATCGGTTGGTGTAGCAGTACTCTAGCAACAGTTTTACAGCGTCAGGAGAGTGTTGATGCATCGGAATGCGGAGAAGGAATTTGTTGTTGGGATTTGGGTTTGTGGAGGAGGTGGAAATGTTCATGTTCATGTTCATGTCAATGCTGCTGCTGCTTGTGTCATTTTCATTTGCGTTATCATTGTCGCTGCTATAGTTGCCAATTATGTTGACGAAATTGTCGGGGGGGGATTGTGTGCTGTTGCTGTTGCTGTTGTCGAGAGGAATCAGGGAGGGGGGGGGGG
>BRYC01000155.1:5005-32779 GCA_030267985.1 Parmales sp. scaly parma | reverse complement strand
CCCCCTCCACCTTCACACTAACGTGCCCCCCCTTCCACCCGTCACCCCAAGAATCGTGCAGCAGCAGTTCGTAATTACTTCCTGGAGGAATACAGCTCGTATGGTTGTGCCAGCCCTTTCTCTTCAGCGAGTTACTCTCCGCGTAGACCCCCGGGCAACTGCCAACTAGTTCCCAGCTCATTTCCTCGCCGTAGTCCTCGACCCACGTTGACACCATCACCCCCACGCACACGTCCGGGTATTCGTGCTTTTTCAAATCGCAACAGTCCCCCTCGTCAAATTCACAAGCCATCACAAAGCACTCCGGCTGGCACACCTCATCCCCCACAAACCTATTCAAGCACCCTGGTGCACAACTCTGCTCTGGTCTAATGAATATTGGGACAGCATCAACATGCGTCGTCAGCGTACCGCTGTGAACCACTATTTCTACCGTTGTAATGAAAGGTTCCCTCACGTATGGCAAGGTCGTCTCGAAGTGTCCCAAATTTATCTCAAGACTCGTCTCCAACACGTGCTCCTGGTACGCTTCTGCACACTCCGTAAGCAACCTGACCGTAACTTTGGTGATGAAAACATCTTCAACTTGCCACACTACCTTCAAAACCTGCCCCTCAACAAACGGTTGCTCCCTCACAGGACTCGTGATTACAACTCCTGGACTCGCCTTCACGTGAAACACCTCGCTTCTCGCGCTTATCAGCTCAGGCCTCTCGGCAGACTGAACGAACAACACGTAATCGTCGCTAGACAAACTCTGCGGAAGAGAAAAGCTCGCACTCGTGAGTGACCCAACGGTCGTCCCAAAATCCCCCAAAAATAACGTGTCGACCCCCGCCGTTGGTGTCTGTGAGTCCGCCTTCGCAAGCAAAATTTTAACAAATGGAATGCTTCCTGTGACGAGAAACGTTGAAGTCAAATAGTGTCCCGCGATAAACCTATCTTGTCGTTTGGGCGAGAAGATCTGCATTTGTAGTGAAGAGTTAGGATTTTTGGAGTTAGGAGTGGGTTGTAAATTTATTAGTCGCTTCACACTTTTGTGCTCGCTCACCTGCACAGACGTTCCAAAGACCTGGAACAAATTTCCAGTGACGAATCCTGCCTCGTTCCCGCTCCCACTCCAACTGGTTTTGATCCTGTACAAGCCCGTCGGTAAATAGCTGTGGCTCGTCCACTCGAAGTATTCGAAGTCCTTCTCAACGTCCCAGTCAAGCTCACTGGCAATCTCCACAACCTCCACCAAATCCTTGTTCACCAAGCTCAAGTCGACCTTCCAACCCTCGCCGTTCAGAGCTTGAACGACTGATGAATTTGACACGCTCCACTTGATATTGAACAAGGTTCCCGCATTAAAAGTCCCACCATCCTCGTCGGGGAAGTGCGTGAACAAACCAACATCGGAGCACAGTTTCAACTTGTTGGGCTCGGCCAAACATCTCCCTACCACACAATCCACATCTCCCATGCACATCTTCCTGAACCCGCACTCATCCTCGCACCCGCTCCCGCAGTCAACGTCCGTTTCCGAACCGTCGTGAATCCCGTTCGAGCAGCTGGCGTCCTCCTGAACTGGAATCTCGAAGATCTACGCAGAGCGAAGCGAGGCGCATTTTTAATGAAGCAAGAGCAAAACGAGTTAAGCGAGTCAAAAGAAGAATTGAGTGTTGGAATAATGTTAGTTTAGAAGTGAGGTAGCCATTATATTATGTCTGTCTGTAGCAATTTCGCGGGATTCATCGCGAGTTTCTCGTCTTAATCAAGGCTCGCTCGCTTCGCTCGCTCACCTTTGGGGTCATTTCTCCGTTCAAAACCTGAGCTGGGACCAAGGTTCCGCTTCCCGGCGCTTCAATTGTGTAGCTCGCGCCGTTCCAACTGTTGAAACTGCGAGGCAGGAATTTGTACACGCCGGGCGTAAGGCAATGTTGCTCGACAAAAGTTTCAAAGTTGTCGTGGAAATTCCCCAGAGGCTTCGAGAGAGCAGTGCTCCACTCGGAGTTCGCCTCCAATACGCTAATGCTGTAGAAGATTTCTTGGGCGGCACTTTTTGTTACTAGCGTGATTAAAATGCTGTTGCACGTTGTGTCAAGATGACAATTAGCCCCGCTGTACCCGTTGGGGCAAATACAGACGGGCTCGTCGTTGATCTGCGCCGAGCGAAGCGAGATTGTGCGCAATTTTTAATGAAGGATGAGCGAAACGAATGAAGCGAGCCAAACGAATGTGTGAGTTAGTTTAGTTTAATAGTGGATGTAGCCATTACGTCTGTAGCCACTTCGCGCACTTCATCGCGAGAATGCTCGTCTTCCAAAAGGCTCGCTCGCAGTATTTCGCTCTTTCACCTCCTCGCAGGTTCCACCGTTGATGCACCCCCCATCTGCGCAAATCGGAAATTGGCAATTGTTGCCCGACCAACTCTCATCGCAAGCGCATTCGCCATTGTCAAGAGCTGTCCCCTTGCAAAAGCATTCAATCGAGAGGGCAGAATCTTCGCAAGTCCCGCTCAAACCATCAAGAATTTGGAAATTTTTCATATAACCTGCGTCCTCGCCGGACGAAATCAAATGATCCTTTTCGAAGCAAACCATCAGCTTGTGCACAGTATTCTCGGTTTGGGGGAGAAACTTGGTCACCGTTGTAAACTCCGGGTAGAGGTTTCCTGCAAGCTGGGCATTTTCCTCGCCGTCGACGTAATAGCGGATGTAGTCGTAATAGTCTTCGCTGTCAACGCTCCATTCGAAAGATATTATCTTCGATGAAGTTGAAACGTCCACGAAGGTTAGCATGCACGACGTTTCGCTGTCGTCAATATTTGCTGAAGTGTAAACGTTTTGTCCCAAAGATTCGGTTGTCTCTGTCCACGCATTGTCGATTTTGAACCACTCCGCGCCGCTTTCTTCCAGGTCAAAGTTGAGCGTATCGACTCCGAATCCAACCAACTATTGAGTGGAATAATGTTAGTTTAGTTTTTGATGTAGCCACGTAGCCGTCTGTAGCCACTTGGCGGGATTCATCGCGAGTATGCTCGTCTTCCTCAAAGCTCGCTCGCTTCGCTCGCACACCTGAAAAGTCTCGGAGAAATCTTTGGGTTCGCTTTCTCCAATCAAGGTTGCTGTGGTCGTTAGAACCAGATCGGTTTCGCTGAGACCGGCTGCATTTGGTGCAAACTCTATCTTAATTGCGCAGTGTTTGCCGTACGACACTATGCAACTAGTTTTGTCGATTGACCAATATGTGCTGGGGGTGAGGAATTGGGCGTTTACAGAAATTGGGGATTGCGAGTCTGTGTTGTTAAAAATAATTGTCACATAGTCTGAAACACCGGAAGAGGAGGAGGAGGAAGAGGAGGAGGAGGAGAAGAGGTTAACCTCGAAAACGGCCGGGAAAATTCCGTTCGACGGGGAGAGCACATCGTAGGGGAATCTCGTTATGAACTTTTTAACCCAGTTCAAATGGTAGAACACCGAGCTGTAAACACCGGGCAAATTGGGGAGCCCGCAACCGATTCCCCATGAGACCACTCCCACCTGGAACCAATTGTCGTTGAAGTTGTACACCAGCGGACCGCCCGAATCGCCTTGGCACGAATCGTGACCGCCAGTCGAAAAACCTCCGCAAATGGTGTCTTCGGTGACGGAAGAGCCGGTATTCGCGTAGCCTTCGTTGCACTTGGTAATCGAGACCAACGGTACATCAACCCTCATGAGCGTGTCTACTCCGGAGCCCACAATGTAGTGAGCAGCAGTGTCTGAAGCGAGGTTGCGCGCATTTTTAATGAAGCAAAAGCAAAATGAGCGAAGCGAGTCAAAAGAATTGAGTGGGTTAGCTTAGTTGTGGATGTACCCGTCTGTAGTCATTTCGCGGAATTCATCGCGAGTATGATCGAGAGTCTTCATCAAGGCTCGCTCACTTCGCTCGCTCACCTGCACACGCGCCGTTGTCATACATGCAGGCCGCGTTGTTGCAAGCCTCGTGGCACACTGAGTCGAGAGTTTGCGTCGTGGCGCAACCGGGCGCACAGTACGTAATTCCGCCACCACCGCCCTCGCTGAACTCTGGATTGACGCAGTAATAGTCAACGTAACCACAATCATAACCGGTCGGATCATTGACGCAAGTTTCGACGCAGCAATCGCCCCCGTCGTAGTTGCAATTCTCGTTGTTGTAGGTTTCATCAGAGTCGCAGTAGCCATCTCCAATCCACGAGATTGTAGGCGCGTAACAATTCTCTAGTCCTTGTTCGTCTCCACCTGGTATTAGGATCGGAATTTCGTTGTCAGGAGGTTGGTTTTCGGGGTCCAGGCACTGCGCCGAAAGCGAGGCGCATTTTTAACGAAGGACGAGAGCAAGAGTGGGTTAGGAGTGGGTTAGTCGCGTCGCACTCTTCTGTCGCTTTCTGTCCCACTTTCTGTCCCACTTTCTGTCACACTGTCTGTACACTTTCTGTCACAAGGCTCGCTCGCTTACCTGCAAATTAAAGCCAAGACTTCCACATTGCTGATAGCAATTTGAAATGGACTCACAGTCACAGCTGGCAGCGCAGCAATCCCCTCCGTCATAGTTGCAGGAGGGATTGTTTAAAGACTCGTCGCAATAGCCGTCTTGGAGCCACGCCGCTTGCGAGGGAGGGACGTTGCAATCGGCAGGCAATTCTAAAGAGGAAAGTGATCTACGAAAATAATTGTTGTCTGTTGTCGTGCCCCAGCCAGTTACAGTTAGAAGTGATCCGTGTTGGAGAGTTTGGTGAACGGCTTCGTCGACGAGATCAATCGTTCGGATGAACGGATGAGTGACAGGATGCTCGAGCTTCAAAATTGCAATGTCGCCAAACATTGTCAGGTCGTTGTAGAGCGGATGAACCGTTATGTGAGACACCCGGATAAGCTCGCCAGGCTCAGTTAAATTGGTGAGCTGGTACCTTCCAATTGCTGCGAAATATTGCGACTCGCCAGAGTCAACCACACAGTGTGCCGCTGTGAGAACTACATCGTCAGAAATGAGAGAAGCGCCACAAAATTGATAGAACGAGCTTCCATCGTTGTACACAAGTGCCGTCATGTATCGAAAAGTGTTTCTCAAAGCCAGCTGCCCCCCCACAATGAGCTTTCGATCATGTGCTCTAATCTCATTGATCTCAGCTTTTGAATATTGAGACGAAGCTGCTTTTGACGAGTAGTACAAGTTGGAAGCTTCTTCGGGGGTGGAAGCTGTGATTGTGAGGTTTTTGGAGTGTTTTGCATTGTCGCCAAATAGCTTGTTATTGAGTTGGAAGAAGGAAGGAAACTGGTTCGTGAGAGTTGTTATTTTTGCTGTTGCCAAACACACCAGCACCAGCATGTGATAAGCTGCATATCTCATGAAAGAGAGAATAAAAAGACGGAATTTAAATGATTACCAATGTTGTGGTATGCTATAGCATATCTTTTGCATAAAATACAAAAATAGGGATTTGGATTTTCATATTTTTAAGGCAATTCCTATGTAGCATAGGTGTTATCTCATTTTCAATTGTTCCACTCGCACTCATAAAAATATACCATATGGCAGCGTTCCAAAGAACTCAAGACGACTTTGGCAACTCGCATTTGTACAAATCATCATCAAAGCCCAAATGTGTTTTGACCCAAAACCAACCTCTCACTTGCTCGGGCTGGCTTTACAAGATGAAACGGAATCAGAAGCTGTTTCTTCCTGATTGGAACAGCAGATTTTTCACAATCCAGGAAGGGCACTTGGTCTGGTTTCACGGTGAGGGCGTTCATTTTGAAAAGAGTGGAAACATATGCTTGACAGATATATCAAAGGTCTCAAAGATCCGTGACCAGGAGAACCCGAAGGCAAGCTGCAATTTTTTTATCAAATCGAAGAAACGTTCTCTCTTCTTGCGCACTGAGCAGGTGTCGGACTGCGACAGGTGGGTCCGGGTGCTTCAGATGCAAATTGATTTGCAAACTGGTGGCACTTCTTCAGGCCCTGTTTCAACGAAGAATTACCGCAAGTCCAATGGCGGCGGCGACAAGTACGCGCACATGCTCAACAAGATCAACATTACTATGCAAACCTTGGAAGACATCGAAAGGCACGAGAGCGACAACGAGAATTCGCCCAAGAAAAGGGAAACAGCTTGGGGCGGTAGGCTGGACGACTTGGACGACAGGAGCTTTCTTGAGCGTGCAACGCCTCCATCTCCCATACCTAGGAAGCTGGGAGTCAACGTCCACGAGGGCATTGGAACCGACGGGAAACCTAAGAACAGGGTGAACCGCTATTCATCTTGTAATTACACAAACAGCTACAATTCAAGCACAAATTACAGTTCTCCAAATTCATCCGATAAGGACGCGTTCGGCTCGAGCAACGCGTCGCACAGTGGTTATGTTTATAGTAATGGTGGTGGGGGTGGTGGCGGGGGAGGGAGAGGGAGAGGGAGAGGGAGAGGTGACAGTCCGCCACTCTTGGCACTCACGGGAATTGGGGNAGGGGGAGGGGGAGGGGGAGGGGGAGGGGGAGGCGAAGGCGGAGGGGAGAGAAGCTCCTCCCACCTAAATATTGAAGATGCCATGGCCGCACTAAGAGCAAAGCGGTTCAGCAAGGCGAATAAAGATATAAAAATGGAAGAAAGGCGACGAAACAGTCTGACCCCACCTAAATTTGTTGCAAGTCCAATCAAGATAAAAAAGAATCACGAAGATGATGCTGGCGGGCGGAGCGAAATATACTCGCCGAAAAAAAATACACAACATCATCAGCAGCAGCAGCAGCAGCAGCAGCAGCAGCAGCAGCAGCAGCAGCAGCCCGCCAAGAAACAAAATGACACCGAAGGCGATCTAAATAAGGACGACTCGTTCGGATTCGAAAACATGAACGCAAACGAAACCAACATCAGCAAAAACAAAAGCAACAACAATGTTACACATGATCTGGACCGCTATACACAAAATTTTAAGAACTTTTATGGGGGTGAAGAGCAAAAAGGAGGGGGTGATAACGAGGATCGAGATGGAGAAGAATTTGAAGATGAAGATGAAGAAGAATTGAGGGACAGCAGGAGCAATGGGTCGGATTTGATCACCAACAACATTATGCAGGAACAGTTTGAGGAGTTTGACGATGAAATTGAACATTTGGCCCACGGAGGGGGGGGGTTAGAGAAGACGAAAAGTAAATCAAATCGAGTTTCGCTCGTTCGGAGCTCAGCGGAAAGTGGAGATTGGTCTGTTCGGAGCTGAGCGCTAGGAGAGAGAGAGAGAGAGAGAGAAAAAGAGAAAGAGAGAGAGAGAAAGAGAGAGAGAGAGAGAGAGAGAGAGAGAGAGAGAGAGAGAGAGAGAGAGAAGAGGTGTGTGTGTAAGGATGAGATTTTGATTGAAAACAGCTACTCTATATAATATCGATGGCTAAGGGGAGCAATCTTGGCATCTCGGGGCTATGAGAGAGATGTAACGCATGCGTTCCAAATGTTATCTCTAACCCCATCTTGGCTTGCAAACTGGTGCAAGGCAGTAGTTAATCCTCCTGCCATTTCGAGGCTCTCAATTGCAGCACCAGCAACAAGGAGGATCCCAGAGATTTCCTCAATCAACCTCGTCTGTCGGTCCTTTTCTAAATGCATAATTGCAGTTACAGCACCACTGTAGGGGTGAGATCTTACAAAACCATAGATCGAACCTGCAATTCCACCTACCAAACCACCAAGAGGCCCAAATATTGAACCAAGAGCCACAGCTCCTCCTCCAGCCCATAGACCTTGTTTCAAACTTGATTTAGCAGCTTGTTTCATATCCTCATTGTCAGTGAGAAAGCTAATGAGCTCTACATGCTGCGGCAGGCTCATTGTTGTTGTGTTGTGTGTTGTGTGTTCACGGACAACACTCTTTTATTTGTAAGATTTAAATATAAACTGATTTGCCGTTTTGTTCATCTTACGCCATCACTCGATGCCCAACCAAATGACTTCATTCACCAAATTTAGGCCGGAGAAAAACAAATCGCCAACCCTTTCACGTTCCCATTTCACGAATTTCGATAACCTGGTTAAGCATAAACAGAACCTTCACACTGGTAAATATAAGGTCCATGTTCCTGGTTGTGAATGTGATCGTATAAAGAAGATAAAGAAGCTGCGTTTGCTGACGGAGAATGATAGCCCAGATATCGATCTCGATGAAAGCCTTTTCGATGGCCTGACCGTTGTCCCTGATGGGAAGAATGTTCTCGGAACCTTCTACATGTGCCCAAACACGAGCGCGTTCTGTTTTGAAGCGAATCAACTCGAGTGCGAGGCCGTGCTACGCGAAGCAGTCTTCGAAGTAGAGCACTCGTTTAAAATTTCGTTTGCGCAATGCGGTCTGACTAGCGTTCCCAACGCGATGGCTATCATAGCGTCAAAGGATCGTGGTCTGCTGGAGAGTTTGAGAACTGCGGCTTGCGATAGGAAGGCGGCAGCAGCAGAAAATAGCTTGAAGCATGATCATTGCGATTTGTTGTTCATTCTCAGTTTTGACAAGTTGGTCACACTGGCCAATAGCAAAACGAGATCTCAGAGAAAAGCTGCTCTGAACAACGTGGCGTTGGAAATGAAACTCCCCCCCCCCGTGGATGATGAGAAGATTGCCAAATTAAAGATTGCATATCACTTGGAGACTGCATTGGTTCGCCTTCGGGAATTGGTCAAGAACATGTCTGGGGGGTTCATTGTTGTCATGGGAAGGGTCTCGAGCGGAGACGGAGGCTGGGAGCTCGACTTGCCCGGGGGCAAGCGGCACATTGGAGAGTCCGCGGAGTGTTGCGTGGAGAGAGAATTGTACGAGGAGACGTCAATCAAATTGGCGGAGGATTGCGAGTGGGGCGGTAGGATGAGCGAGAGAGATGCTTCAAAGCAAAATTGCTTTTATTTTTTGTTTCCGCGTGGTGATGGTGGGGGGGGTGAAGGCGAGGAAAGGAATTTAGATCCGCTCTTAGATTTTCTCACAATAGACACAAACGACACAAACGACGTTCCTGTCGAAAGCATTCGATTAGAACTAGAGCAAGCGAAGATTAAATAGGGGTTTTGGTTGTAGTAGTTTTCGTTTTCTAAATCTTCTTATCCTCGACCTGAATAAAGTACGTGAATGGCAAAATGCCTTTTCCCCGCAAAACCGGCTTTTGATTCCGGTGTGTTGCACGTAGCCATATCCAAAAGATAACGCCTACAAAAGTGCCACTGCCAGCACCAAGGTGCCAAAAAGCGTGAAGGTAAAATGACCTTATACCCAATCCTGCAAAACCTAATGGAGTTTCGCAAAACAAGCGGTCAACCACCCACACGAAGAACCCCCCCACGTAAAGCAGAACTGCTATTTCCATCAGCAACACATCTCTATCGAAATTCAGTGAGTTGTTTAACTGATACGAGGCCCACATCAGATAAATTGTTCCTAAACCATAACAACACAAAAATATTGTTTGGTCATCGTTGTCGAACTTAAGAACGGCAATCGTCGAGATAATTTCAGCCAAAACCAACATTGCTATCGTGCCGCTTCTCTTCCTCCCAGGCTCGTCTCGGAGAGACATCACGATGAAGATAAATACGCCGTTGCCCCAGAGCATCGGCAACTCATCAGCAAGCTGAAACTCTCGAAGTAATGTCCCGTGAAACAGACACGATCCAAAACCAACGATCAAGAAGTTGCAGAAAGCAAGTATAAATCTTCTCTCGATGCTCTTCTGCTTGTAGTGTCTCATAATGCCATACACACCGTTTGCTGCTATGGTGAGAGAGGAGAGAACGTTGCCCAGCTCAGCAACATAGCGCGTGTACACATAATCAGCCTCACACCAGTTTACAGTAGCAGATTTAGGTCCCCAAAAACCTTCGTTCGCGTCAACTTTGGAATCTAAATCGTAAGGGTTGCTCAATATCAACAAAAACAGAAGGGGAAGAGCTGCAATGAAGACAGCACTAGCTAAAAGCGAGAGGGGGTGCATAATTTCTAATTTCAAGCACACAGCGACTGCGACCACAACAATTTAAGCACACAGCGACTGCGACCTTTAATTTGTAATCGGTCTGATTTAGAAATCTTTGTTCTCTTGTTTCGAACTTGTGCTCTTCTCACGTGCTTTTTTTCTCTTTAAAAATAAAAACACTTATTCGCGCCAACATACTCTCATCAACTTGTCGTTCGTACACAAATTCTTCTCTGCTTCATATTTTCGTATGACATCCAGTCGTTTGTAGAACCATAACGATTCCAAGATGTTTGCCCTATCATCAAAACGATTTTCCTCCTCCTTCTTGTCGCACACAGAAATGCTGAACAAGAACCTCTTAGACATCCCTCGCCTTCCCATCCCTACCCTGTACCAAACAATGAATAAATACCTCAATTCCGTCCAGCCTTTAACCAACTCAACCATTGAATTCACGTCCCACAGCCTAGTTGCATTGGATTTCCAAAATACAGTCGGACCGAAGCTGCAACAGATCATCGAAAACCAAGATCTTGCCAACCAAAACCAAAACATTTACCCACACAACTACATGGAATCTCAGTGGGATGACATGTATATGGGAGGGCGATGGTCACTTCCAATCAACAGCAACCCGTTTTACCTTCTCAAATCTCTTTCCTCGCTTCCATCCCTCACGTCCTCCTTGCTAAAGTTCGGGGCTCAGATAAAGGCCAACAAGTTTCCGCCGTGCGACCCACGCTCCCGGGGTTGCATGCGATCATTTCCGTTCATGATTGGCACTGGGCGAAAGGCAACTCTCGACCGAGACGTTCTTTCCCGATATTTGTTAACCTCA
This sequence comes from Parmales sp. scaly parma, assembly GCA_030267985.1. Taxonomy (NCBI): domain Eukaryota; class Bolidophyceae; order Parmales; species Parmales sp. scaly parma. The sequence goes on along the minus strand of BRYC01000155.1, from coordinate 21,990 downwards.
ACTCACATTGCGGTATTCTGCCGCAATGTGATTTACAAGGTGGAGGCGATCGACCCGCTGAGCCATTTGGTTCGATCTCCCGCTTACTTCGAAAACGTTTTTGATGAGATTTCCAACAATGGCAAACACGTTCCGGACAACGATTTCGTGGGTGTGGCTCTGACCGGCGTTAACAGGGATGATGCGGCGAACAACCGTGCTACAGTTGTGGGTGCTAGTGCATCTAACGAACAATCTCTCCTTGACGTTGACTCGGCGCTGTTTGTGGTTTGCTTGGACGAGGCGGCCGATATCACCCTCAATAACGAGTCGGAGGTGAGTGAGCGAGCGAAGTACTGCGTGCAAGTCTTGTGGAAAGAGTGCGAAGCGACTAACCCACTCCTAACACACTCACGCGCAGATGCTCTTGCACGGAAAGAGCGGGATGAACCGCTGGTTCGACAAGCACTCGCTCATTAGGATTCCCAATGGCAAGGTTGGGATTAATTTCGAGCACTCGTTCAGCGACGGAATGGTTTGGAATAGAATGTTGTCCGACGTGCTGCGCAATGATAATGATAATGATAATCCCTTGAAGGAGTTTGGCGACAGCTCCAGCTCAACACCAACACCAACACCAACACCAACACCAAAATACTCTGTTGTGGAGTTCGACACATCATCCAGCAGCGTTCAGGAGGCAATCTTGAAATCAAACGACGCCCTGCAAGGCGATTGCGTCAACTGCGTCACGGAGGTGAGCGAGCGAAGCGAGCGAGTCTTGAGGAAGACGAGAATACGAGCCACTACTAAACTAAAATTATTCTCAATCTTTGACTCGCTCGCCTCCCCCCCTGCTCCATTAAAAATGCGCCTCGCACCTTCTTCGCTCGGCGCAGGTGTGCGACTTTTCTCTTTTCGGAAAGGGCGAAATCAAGACGTGGGGCGTTTCTCCGGACGCTGCTGTGCAAATGAGCTACCAAATGGCGTACTACAACATCCACAATAAGTTCCCAGCCGTGTACGAAAGCTGCGCAACAAGAAATTTTTATAGAGGACGAACTGAAACGATCAGGTCGTTGTCGAACGAGAGCAGGGCTTTCGTTGACTCGTTCGCGAATGGCGGTGTTTTTGACAAGGGGCTGTTCCTAAATGCATGCGAGAAGCACATTGACACGGCGAAGGAGGCGAAACAGGGTTTGGGGGTTGACCGCCACTTTCTGGCGCTGAAGGATGCTGCGAGTAAGAACAATATTGAACATGAGTTCTTCGACTCGGAGTTCTTCGTGTCGAGCAAGGATTGGATGCTCAGCACTAGCAACGTCAGCGCTCCGTTTTTGGATAGGTTTGGCTTTGGTGCGGTGACTGAAAATGGTTACGGGTTGGGCTACTTGGTCGACGAGGGGAAAATTCCAATCAACATTACCACGTTCAAGAGCAGCGATGAGAATACGAGTAGTGAAAGAATGAAGAATGAGATTGAGAGTATGCTGATTGTGCTAAAAAATGAGATTCATTTATAACTAGATTGGCTATACACTCAGTCAGAAGAATTTGTCTTCAATAACCTCATCTTCATCCTGGAATTCCTCTTCCTCCACCACTTCCTCAACTTCTTCTATTATTTTAACCTGAGTCGGAGCCGGAGCCGGAGCCGGAGCCGGAGCCGGAGCCGGAGCCGGAGCCGGAGCCGGAGCCGGAACCGGAGCTGGCTGATCATCACAAAGATCAAGCTCAAATTTATTCCCCTCAACGGCAACAACAAGCACATTGATTTTGTCATAAACGTTAAAATATTCCGAAACGTCTTCAACTCCACTCAACTCCATCTCGACAAATTTTCCAATTTTCCTGACGTGCAGGAGCCCATCCCGAGAGGCCCCAATATCTACAAAAACACCGTAGGGTAACACTCTTGTTATGGTGCCCGCGTACGGTTTGCCGTCGCCGGGAATGAGAGAATTGAGTTTTTTTCGACGACGTGCTTCTTGTCGTCGAAGAGTGGCTTTTGACTTTGTGAAGGCGGTGGCTCTCTCAAAATCAATCGAAGATGCTGGATCTGGATAGGCTGACGACAAACCACACACAAAACGGCCATTTTCCAAGTGCACCTCCGACACAAACACGGTGTTCGGAAGGAGCACAGAACCAGTCTTCAGCACCTTGATCGTATTCTTGGCAATGTAAGAGCTCGCTTCTCCCGTTGATATTGCCCATCCGGAAGGTAAATCAAACCGCTTTATCATGCCGTTGAGCTTGATTGTTCGACCTTTATGCTTTCCAGTCAATCTGAAAGAGGGAGTCTCAACCCAAATCGCGTGGGCTGTCGTGGATACAACAGTGAGCTCAGAGTCAAAGATAAAAAGCGGCTTCAGGCTGGTAATCGGAATAGTGGGTAGTAGTAGCGTCGCAGGTTTGTTGTTGTTCGTGACTCTCTGCTGCTCAATCCAATCATCAAGGTTAATCTTCTTTGTTCGTGCTCGTGCATGAAGTGGTCGTACAAACGCTAAGGCGATTTCAAAATATATCACCAGTATACATAGTAAGAATGAGCATCGCATTAGTAAAGTCCTATTCACGCGACGCGATTTATATTGCTTTGGGAACCATCTACTTTTGCAACCCTTTTCTTAAATTCATACGCAATAATGAGCGCCCTTTCGTCAGCTGTCGATGCTCTCAACCTCGAGGTTGATCGATACCATCCACAGCCGTTAACTCCACTGCCGTATACACCAAGCTCGAAGAACTTCAAATCACACTCTGCAAACCCATCGTATGTGACTACTGCTATCAATTATGCGAATGGACCGGCTCACATGGGTCACGCATATGAGGGTGTTACTGCTGATGTGATTGCCCGTTGCTTCCGAATGGGGTTTCAATACACCCCTGATTCCACCAAATCCGGTGGCTACTTTGTGACTGGTTCTGATGAGCACGGGCAGAAGATAGCTGGCGTGGCCGAGGAGAAGGGCGTTGAGCCTATAGTTATTTGTGATAAATTTGTAAATGGGTTCCAGAATCTGAACCGCCGGATGTACTTATCCAACGAGGACTACATCCGAACCACATCCGACAGGCACAAGGCTTCCGCGCAGGAGATGTGGAAGCGCGTGGGTGCCACCGAGGGTGACATTTACCTCTCCGACTATGAGGGGTGGTACAACGTGCGCGAGGAAACGTTTGTGACTGAAAACGATGCTCAGCTCTCCGACTACAAGGACCCGTTGTCGGGCAAGCCCTTGACCAAGGTGACTGAGAGCAGTTACTTCTTCAAGATGAGCAAGTACCAGCAACGACTTGTAGAGCACATTGAGAATAATCCGAATTTTGTGCAGCCAGAGTCGCAGCGGAAGTTCATTCTTGCTCGCCTGAAGGAGCCCCTTCGTGACTTGTCAATTTCCAGAACGACATTCGATTGGGGCATTCGGGTCCCGTCCGAGTGGAACCAGGACCACGTCATGTACGTTTGGTTCGATGCCCTTTCGAACTATGCCACGGGCGCTGATCTGTTTGGCGTGAACGCCGCAAACGGTGAAGATCCCAAGTTCGCCAACACCGACCGGTCCAAGCTCTGGCCTCCTGAGATTCACTTGATTGGGAAGGACATAATTTGGTTTCACGTGGTCATCTGGCCGTGCATGCTCATGTCGGCGAACATTCCCCTTCCCACCACGATCTACGCCCACGGTTTCATCAACGATTCCGAAGGCAAGAAGATGAGCAAGACCTTTGGGAACGTCATCGATCCTCACACGCAGCTTGACAAATTCAGCTTGGACACGTTCCGGTGGTACCTGTGCAAGGAATCCCCGTTCGGTGGGGAGCTGAGCTTCAGCGAGGAGGTGAGTTAGACAGAGCGATGAAATGAGGTGTGTACTAAAACTAACCCAACCCACTCAATGCGCAGTCCCTTGCAACGATGCACAACGCCGACCTCTGCGACACCCTCGGCAACTTGGTTCACCGCGCAACCAACCTGGCGAAGAAGTACTGCGGCGGCGTGGTCCCTTCCCTAACCTTGGTCGGTGGCCTTCCAATAAACCTCGAGGCCCTCAAGACCCTCGTCCGGGAAAAACTATCCCGCTACGAGCTCGAAAACATTGCCCACGGAATCATGGCTGTGATCAGGGACGTGAACAAGTACCTCACCGAGGCGGAACCGTGGAAGGTGAGCGAGCGAAGCGAGCATACTCGCGATGAAGTGCGCTAAATGGGTACAGACATAATGGCTACATCCACTACTAAGCTAAGCTAACCCACTTAATTCGTTTGGGTCGCTTCATTCGTTTCGCTCGTCCTTCCATTAAAAATGCGCCTCGCTTCGCTCGGCCCAGATCAAGGGCGAGGACGACGAGTCGGTGAAGCTGCGGCAGACCGTCATCCTGACAACTCTCGAATCAATTTACATTTTCTCTCACTTCCTCGCCCCGTTCTGTCCCAACGCCGGTGCGATCATCGAGGAGAAGCTCAACACACCGTTCGTGCACCTCTCCACCCTCAAGGACACCCAGAACCTCGCTCCGGGAACACCAATTAGCATCGGAGAGGTGTTGTTCACAAAGATTGTCAGTGATGAGGAGAAAACAGCCGCCGAGCAGAAGGCCAAGAAGGCTGCCGACGCCGAGGCGAACTTGAAGAAGAAGAAGGCCGAGAAAGAACTCATGAAGAAGAAGGCCTTGGCAGGTGAGCAAGCGAAGCGAGCGAGCTTTGAGGAAGACGAGCATACTCGAGATGAATCTCGCGAAATGGCTACAGACATAATAAAGGGCTACATCCACTCCTGAACTAACATTTTCCCACTCAATTCGCATTCGCTTGGTTCATTTCGCTCGTGCTTCATTAAAAATGCGCCTCGCTTCGCTCGGCGCAGCAAAAAGCGCGGCCGGGGGTGCTGACGACAACCAGCCGGACTTCACAAAGATGGAGGTGAGCGAGCGAAGCGAAGAGAAGCGAAGCGAGTGTGTGTTTTGATGAAGACGAGCATACTCGCGATGAAGTGGCAAAATTACTACAGTCGGCTCATCAACGTCCACTAATCTAATCTAACGCCCTCAATTTGTTTGGCTCGCTCATTTCGCTTCTCTCGGCGCAGATTCGCGTTGGTAAGGTCGAAAAGGTTTGGCTCCACCCGGAGGCAGACAAATTGTACTGCGAGGACGTCAACGTCGGGGAGGAAGCACCGAGGCAAATTGTCAGCGGTCTGCGCAGTTTCTACTCGTTAGAAGAGATGGAGGGGCGGTTGGTGTGCGTAGTGTGCAACTTGAAATCCTCTAAAATGCTCGGAGTTGTGAGCAGCGGCATGGTGCTCGCAGCGAAAAATGCCGAGGGGGTTACCGAGCTCGTCAGTCCTCCGGAGGGCTCGGTTGTTGGAGAGAGGTTGTTCTGCGAGGGGGAGGAGGGGGAGCCGCAGAGCAGCAACGTTGTGAAGAAGCGCAAAACCTGGGACACGGTCATGAAGAATTTAAAGGTCGATGGAACCTTGCAGGCTTGTCACGACGGGAAGCCCATCAAGACCAAGAGCGGGATTTGTGTTGTGAAAAGTTTGTGTGAGGGGAGTCAAATTCAATAAAATGTAATGGAATTGTGGTGCAGTGCAAGCTATCGAAATTAATTTTTAAGATCTATGATATTATACTATTCGAATGTTGGGAGAAAGTGTTGCGCAAAATCGGCAGAATCTGAAATCTGGGCGTTCAAAATCGCTGTTGATGAAGTGAAATCCAATCCTTTGGATAGAATGGCCTCGCAGTGCTTTCGCCCGGAAAGATGATTTTTCATTCTCAAATACGTCGACATGGCCGAGCCGCAAATAATGCACCGTCGGAGGCCGATTGGAAAGAGAGGAGAGGGGGAATTATATTTGTTTATTGTATCTTGCATTTGCGTGATTGCGTCGTTGTCGGGGTTGTTGCTGTCGCTTTTGATCAAGGTGGCGCTGTTTATGGCTCGCACGTGGTTTAAAAGGGGATCGAGGCAGTTGTTTAAGTTTTTGCCCGATAGGTATTGCTCGGCGTTGCTGTTAGCGATGACGAAATTAGCATCTTCGCCAGTAGTCAAAGCCATCCCAATCGCCTCTAGGGTGCTCAATCTCCCTACTCCGGCGCCCTGGTAGAGTTCAGATAAGAGTTTTGATTCTGATTTCTCTACTCGTTCGCTATCCAACGTCACAAACTTGACGTCGTTATTTTCTTCGAAAAGTTGAGAAACGAGGGCTTTCGTGTTCTCCCACGTGCCGTCCGGAATGAAGACGGTGGTGGGGGTGGTGGTGGAGTTATGGCACATCTCCTCGACCGTTTCAGAGCAAATGTCTTTGTCGAAGCTGTCAGGGCAAGGATATAGCACTCGAATTCTTGAAGCTGATGAAAGTTTCGCGAAACCTGCGTCGTGCTCTTTCGAACCATAAACAAAATTTTTCGCTCCTTGCAATGCTTGAACCGCAATTTTCGCTGTGGAAGTTGATTTGAGAAATTCGTTGGGGTGGGACAAAACGACAAAGTCGATATATACCGTTGTTTTTGCTTTTGCTGTTGCTGTTGCTGGTGTTGGTGCTGGTGCTGACCGATTTTCAATGACAGAGTCGTAAATTGAATCGCAGAAGCACTCGCTGACACCGCAGTACCTGCAGATTTGTCGCTGCGTGGAGTACCAGCATGAGATTGCGAGCAATTGTGGTGCGCAGAAGAGCATTTTGTCGCTCTTTGCGCTGTTTCCAAGGTAGCTCGTTTTTGCGTCCGCCATAATTTCCTCGCAGGGGAAATCTTCTCTGTACAGGCTGTTGGGGGGGGTTGACCCTGAGTTCACATCGTCGAATACGGCGTCAATGCTCTTCCTCCAACTGAACAGGGATTTGAATTTAAGATTGTCGGGGTTGAACTTGGCAACGAACTGTGTGACGCAGGCTTCCCCCCGGTGGAACTTTCCCTCGTTGAGGACTCGACGTGTCATCGTTGAATCTAATATTTCGCAGCCGTAGAAGTCCTTCTCCAAGTCCTTCGTCGAGACGAGCTCGCTCGTTGGCGGACCTGCCTTGAAAAAATAACCGTCGTTTCTGTTTCTATTAACCTCTTGGGCTGGGGAGAAGCACTCGACGATGACTAGCCCGTTCTTGCTGCGCCGAGCGAAGCGAGATTGTGCGCATTTTAATGAGAATATTAGCTTAGTAGTGGATGTAGCCATTATGTCTGCAGCCATTTCGCGCACTTCATCGCGAGCATGCTCGTCTTCATCAGAGCTTAGTAGTGGATGTAGCCATTATGTCTGCAGCCATTTCGCGCACTTCATCGCGAGCATGCTCGTCTTCATCAGAGCTCGCTCGCTTCGCTCGCTCACCTGAGTGACCGCAGGCAATCGCGGTTCAGAGCTCGCCGGGGAAGGGGAGGGAGGTTGAAGAAAATTGAGAGCACGACATCCCATTTTTTTGTTGCAAACAATATCGAGTGAAATGGCTCCGTTCGTTCATCAACTTTCTCCGGTTTGAGGGTTATGGAGGAGGGAGGGACTGATTTTTCGGTGCACAGCAATCCAGCTTTTTTCAGCCCAACTACAGATGAGTCAACTCCAGTGCAGTTGAAGGAAAGGGGGGGGGCGGCCATGTAGGCAATGTTTCGGCCCTGACCTTCTCCAAGGGAGATGAGTTGGGGTTGGGGGGAGGAAGAGGGGAAGAAACGCTCACAACTAACCAAATAGGAATTCGGCTGTTTGCCGTAAGCCCACCCTTTCTTGTAGCGGACATCGTAATCGACCATTTTTGACATTTTTGAGGAGGGGGGGGGGGGAGGATGTACGAGCGGAACGAAGCGTATCAAGTCTAAATTTGGAAGATCTGAGACGGTAGTGTTGCCCTCGGAGTCCTTGTCGATCACTTGGATTCGGTTCATTCGCTGGTTGTTGAGGAGCTCGCTGTTCGGGGACGGTTGAGCAACTGGAACGATCAGCCGACCGTTTGGTGATAGCATGTTGGAGAGGGAAGCTGGAATTGTTTCAGCACCCGCACCAACATAAATATAATTGAAAGTTCGGGGGGGGTTAATAGTAGTTGTCGTCCAACCGTTTCCGTTGATTATTGTTGTGGAGGGTGAGGTGAAATTGTCGGAAATTAAATTCTGACGTGAAATTTCGCACAGTTGGGGGATTACTTCGACTCCAGTGACAGTTGCTGAATGGAAGAGGCGTTGTAGGTACGCAACCATGATTCCAGAGCCAGAGCCGACATCAAGGATGTTCAGAGGTGTTGCTGTGGGAGGAGTGGTTTGAGAATGGGAAAAGAGGGCTTCTAATGCTGTTGCATGGATGAAAGGCGCCGAGATCGTCTGTTTATAGCCAATTGATTGCGGCGCGTCAGCAAAAACGCCGTGGTTGTAGCTACCACTCTGGGGCCTGGGCTTCTGTGATTTTGGGCAATATATTGATCGATCTGTTTCTCGTAGGGCTTTTATCACCGGAGGCGAGTGAATTGTATTGTTGGCAATTAAACTATCCACAAGCTTGTCGTTTGACGTGTGGATACCTGTCCATGTCATTTTATGCTGGGCACGTGCTGGGACCTTGATTTTTTGGTTTTTTGGTTTTTTTTTGCGCCGCTTAATATCAGTAAACCGTATTGTCTCCAAAGGACACGTACCTACAAGCAATTCCATGGCAGAAACTTCACCTTCCCCATCGAGTCTAGTTGCCAATGCTGTGAGACTTGTACTTCTCTTTCTGTTCTTACGAAATGCATTCACGTTTAGAATGCACGCTATCAATGACTACGGTCGTGTCATCCATGAATTGTGAGTTTAAATCAATTTGTGTTTGTGTTTGAGCCCACATACATGGCTAACCCCGACATCATAATCTCTCATTTTCCCTATCACATCCAGTGACCCCTGGTTTAACTACAGGGCCACAGAGTATCTCCACACGAATGGGCTCGCCAAGTTCTTCACCTGGTTCGATTACATGTCTTGGTATCCTCTTGGGCGCCCTGTGGGCACTACGATTTACCCTGGTCTGCAGATGACTTCGTGCTTCATCTGCGACACCCTCAAGTTCCTCTCCTCCTTTGGGGGGGTTTTCTCCAACCTTGAGATGAGCCTGAACGATGTTTGCTGCTTCGTCCCTGCCTGGTTCGGTGCTGCTGCTAGCGCGATGACTGGCCTGTTCACGTATGAGATTTCCAACTCTGTTGATGGTGCCTTGGCCGCTACGGCCATCATGGGTATTATTCCAGCCCACCTCATGCGGTCCATTGGGGGAGGCTACGACAATGAGTCGATTGCGTTGTTTGCGATGATGACTACGTTCTACTTGTGGATCAGGTCGCTTCGCAACGACAAATCCTGGTGGATTGGAGCCTTTGCTGGCCTTGCTTACATCAACATGGTTGCCGCTTGGGGAGGGTACGTGTTCGTGCTCAACATGATTGGAGTGCACTGTGCCGGTCTGATTGGGTTGGGAAGGTACTCTTCCAAGCTCCACAAGTCCTACACCCTCTTTTTTCTGATTGGAACTCTCGGTGCCATCCAGATTCCGGTTGTGGGCATGACACCGCTCAAGTCCCTTGAGCAGTTGGGCTCGTTTGTCGTCTTCGCCGGGATCCAGGTGATTGCCTACGTCGAGCACCAGCTTAAGAAGAAGAAGGTGACCACTTTCGCGGCCAAGTGGAGCGAGAGGGTCAAGTTCTACGCCTTTTTCTTGTTGGTTGGCTGCATTTGTATTCTCATGGCGCCTCAGGGCTACTTTGGCCCACTGAGCAGCAGGATCAGGGGACTTTTCGTCAGGCACACGCGAACCGGAAACCCCCTCGTTGACTCGGTTGCCGAGCACCAGCCGGCTTCGGCCCAAGCCTACAACCAGTACCTGAACATTATGGTCAACATTGCCCCGGTCGGATTCCTCTTCTGTTTCTACAAGATTTCCGATGCCAAGGTGTTCCTCGGCTTGTATGCCATGGTTGCCTACTTCTTCTCTGCCAAGATGGTCCGTTTGATCATCCTGCTTGGACCCGTTGCCTCCGCTTGCGGCGGCTGGGTCATCGGCGTGCTTGCCAAGTGGTGCATCGAGCAGGTGAGCGAGCGAGCCTTGATGAAGACGAGAAATATATACGAGCCACTACTAAACTAAACATATTCCTCGCTCGTGCGCAGTTCGCCGGAGGAATTACCACTGTTGCGCCTGTTGCCGAGGATGACACGCCGGCGGCGGTGGAGCAGGACAGCAACAAGAAGAACAAGAAGATCAAAATCCCCTCTCGCACCAAAAGCTCGGACAAGTCGCCCCTTTTGGAGGATCTCAAGGGCATCATCGATCCCGCCAAGAAGATTTACTCCTCGGAGCAGGGGCAGCTACTCAGGAAGGTGCTCGCCGCCGGTGCACTGTTCATGCTCTACACGAGCGGACACGCGTTCTTCAACTACTCGCACAAGATGGCTGAGGCCCTCTCCAACCCGAGCATCATGTTCAAGGCCCAACTCCGGACCGGAGAAACGATCATCATCGACGACTACCGCGAGGCTTACCACTGGCTCCGCGACGAGACTCCCGAGGACTCTCGCGTCATGAGCTGGTGGGACTACGGGTACCAAATCACCGGCATCGCCAACCGAACCACCATTGCCGATGGCAACACGTGGAACCACGAGCACATTGCCCTCTTGGGCAAGTGCCTCACGGGCCCCGAGAAGGAGTCCCACAGAATCATTCGCCACCTGGCCGATTACGTTTTGATCTGGGCCGGAGGGGGGGGAGATGACTTGGCCAAGTCGCCCCACATGGCGAGAATCGCCAATTCAGTCTACAGCGACATTTGCCCTGGCGATCCCACCTGCAGGAGGTGAGCGAGCGCAAAAATGGCTACAAACGGCTACATCCACTACTTAACTAACCCACTCAATTCTTCGGGAGCAGCTTCGGCTTCGTGGACAAGTACGGGACCCCCACCCCCAAGATGGAGGCTTCTCTCCTTTACAAGCTCCACGGCCACAACTCGAAGCAGGGGGTCAAGGTCGACTCCAATCGCTTCAGGGAGGTTTTCGCTAGCAAGTACGGCAAGGTTCGAATCTTCAAGGTTCTTGGCGTTAGCGCCGAGTCCAAGGAGTGGGTCGCCGACCCGTCCAACAGGGACTGCGACTGCCCCACCTGCTGGTACTGCACCGGCAACTACCCCCCGGCCTTGGAGCAAGTTTTGAGCTCGAAGAAGGACTTTGCGCAGCTCGAGGACTTCAACAAGAAGACCACCGACGACGCTTACCAGAAGGCGTACCACGAGAACATGGCCGATCCGGCCAAGGCGCGGGCAGCGGCCAAGAGAGATGCCCGGAAGAAGCTACTGGCCGACAAGGCCAAGAAGGAGGACGAGGAATTTGACAGCGAGAACAGCGACGAACACGAGGAAGAGGACGAGAACAAGCCAGAAGAGAGGGAACTCACCAAGGAAATGCTCGAGGAAATGAGGGTGGAGGTGGGAAAAGAGTGGGCCGACAATTCCCATACCAGTCGCATGTGGGAGCACATCAAGGACAACGAAATTGATGCCTTGCTTCACTGGCTAAACGGAGAACCCCAGGTGGCCTTTATCAGGTCTGCCGACGGACGTGGTCCAATGTTCTGGGCGCACGAATACAAGAGAGCAGAAATCATCAAGGTTCTGACTGCTTACGGAGTTAGAGATACTGATAAAGATGTTAATGGAATGAGTGCTAAGATGCTGTGAAATCGAGCTAAATAATTAATTTTTTTACTTGTACTTCACTTATACTATTCAAGTTGGCAAGAAACCCCCGGCACAATCCTCAATTTCATCTACTTTCTGGTCTTCCTTCTGCTTTGGCTTTGGCTTTGGCTTTGGAGGTTGTGGCCCAAAATTTAACTGATTTTTTGGAAGGAAGTTAATCAAATCGGTTTGGGCGGCCGCCAGTAATTCTTTCACGGATATTGACATCTTATCGCCGCCGTTCCCTTTCCCGAGTACTGCTGCATCACTGTTTTTGCTCTTGCTCTCTATCAAAGCGTCAACTTCCTTGCACATATGTGAGCTTTGCAGCCAATAACTGTGGACCTCTTTCGTCTGCCCAATACGTCTCACTCGGTCCTCTGCCTGGAACACGTCACCGGGGCTCCAAGCTCTGTCGATTAAGATGACGCTACGGGCCTTGGTGAGCGTGATCCCCACACCCCCAACTCCATACGTGCAAATCAGAACGCTTATGAGACCAGCCTGGAAATGTTTCACCATCGCCTCCCTATCACTAGCCTGCGAGAACGAATTGTGTGGGAATAAAAATGGTGTGAGTTAAGTAATGGCTCGTATTCTCGTCTTCATCAAGGTTCGCTCGCTCACCTTAACCTGCCCGTGCATGAATGAGACAACCACTCCTCTCTCCTCCAACCTCTCCTTCAACTGTTGCCCAACATTAACGAAGGTAGTGAACACAAGAACACAGTCGTCATCAGGGTGTTCAAGAATTTCAATGCACAATTTGGTGCAATAATCAACTTTCGCGTAGGCAGAGGCTTGCCTGAGATTGGTTAGTTGGCCCAAAATCAAATGATCCTCCTTGTTGTTTCCAGCCGCCAAATCTTTTTTCTTCTGCTCGTGAACAGTTTTTAGTTCCTGCGCCGTGCGCCGAGCGAAGCGAGATTGTGCGCATTTTTAATGATGCAAGAGCAAAACGAGTGAAGCGAGTCAAAATAGGTATTAGTATTAGTTGCAGTGGATTTAGATCGCTCGAGTCAATCAAGGCTCGCTCACTTCGCTCGCTCACCTTGAGGAAAAACGCGTACTTGCTTTGATCGACTTTCGCCATTGTCACCTGTCTGATTTTTCGTTTTTGCTCAGGCAGCTTCAAAACCTCGTCCTTCGTCTTGCGCAGGAGGGCATAGCCGATTTGTGCGTTCAGCTCAGCCCCATTGGTCGCCCCATTGGCCGTCCAAACATTTCGACCCCCGAACGAGTTCATTGACCCGCCGCAGTACTTTGCCTCGTACTCCCTCTGGTTCTTCCCCAACGGGTGGTCGATGGCCCGGAGGAGAGGGAAAAGCTGGCTGTTTTTGCCATTCTTCATTGGTGTGCCCGTGAGGAGGAGGACTGCGCCGAGTTTTAATGAAGGACGAGTGAAACAAACGGAGCGAGACAAACGAATTGGGTGGGTTAGTTAGTTATTAGTGGATGTAGCCCATTATTAAATATATTTTATTATCTGCCATTTCGGGGGATCCATCGCGAGTATTCTCGTCATCCAAAAGGCTCGCTCGCTCACCTGCCACGCAACTCTTATGCTTCGCAAGTGCGAGCACACTCTTTGTTTTGATCGTGGTCATCGACTGGATGTGGTGAGCCTCATCACAAATGAGGAGGAAGTTTTTGACCAGTGGGCGGGATGATGTCTCGGACTGGGCCCCTTCCGCTTTCTTCCTCTTACTCGTGCTCGTGCTCGTGCTCGTGCTCTTGGTCTTTTTCTTCTCTTCCTTCGATTCGTGATCCTTGAGGAGGCGCTCCTCTCTCTTCAAAATTTCGCTCCACTCTTCGTCGTCGTACTGCTTCCGATCGAGCTTGTCGGAGGAGGAGAGGGGGGGGGCGGAGGAGGAGGAAGAAGAGGAACCAGGGTTCAACTTCCGCGACTTCTTTTTTAAATTCTCGCTGTTCTCGGAAGAAGAATCACCCACCGAGAACCTGGCGAGCGGATTTTCGCCCTCCTGCAGCTGCTCGTAGTTGGTTATCCTCGTGTCGTTAGCAAAGTCACCGCCAATCTGGTCTTTCAGGCAGATTTCCCAACCTTTCTTCAAAGTTTTGGGGCAGATTATTAGCGTCCCGCAGCCTCCGCCGTTTTCGGGGGAATAGGCGCCCGCAAAACCACGGGAGACCAAGCAGCCAATCAACGTCTTTCCGAGCCCCATGTCGTAACCTACAATCAGCTGCAACGAGCGAAGCGAGGTGCATTTTTAATGGAGCAGGGGGGAGATGAGCGAGCCGAACGAATTGAGTGGGTTAGTTCAGTAGCGGATGTAGCCATACGGGTGTTGATTCGTCGCGATTATAGGCTAGCGGAGACTGAGTGAGACTCACCTTCCTGTACTTGCCAACCTCAATGACGGCTTGTTTTTGGTAAGGATAGACATCAAAACCATTTTTGAGAGGTAGTCCGAGAGCATGCTCAAGATAACGCTTCATGAAAGGTTTGTCGGAGATGGGGGGGGTGTAGGGAGAAGTAACCAAAGTTGGGGGTGAAGAAGAAGGGGGAAGGGGGGTGGTTGAGGATTGTGGGATTGTTGTTTGGGGATTGGGGTTAGGTTTGGGATTAGGATTGGGATTAGGATTGGGATTAGGATTGATAAGTGCGTTTGGTACTGAAGGTTTTTTTGCATACGATTCGCGCATTTTGGAAAAACGTTCATCAGCTTCTAGTTTCGTAGTACGAACTTCTGGTTTTTTTTTGGCATAGGGGTTTCTTTTTGTTGTAGTTGAATGAATGGAAGAGTTGGTCTTGTTGGCATAAGGATTGCTCTTGGTTGCCACCGGAATTGTCACCGGGATTGAGGTCGGTGTGGTGAGAAATTTGGTTTTGGCATCAGGGTTAGGATTTGTCGATCCCTCGTTTCTTCTCTGAAGAGCCTCACGCTCAATCCTATCCCAGTCTACTTCACCAAAAAACGGGGTCGCCATTGGTTTTTGAAGATTGTCGCTGAAGGGCAGGGAAGGGGGAGCTTTTGCCGCCGCCGCTTGAAAATTAATTTTGCTCTTTTTTCGAGTATGTCTAAATTTGCGTTGGGTTTACGTTATATCAAGGCAAAGGACACATTCACCTACCACAATTTACCAATTCCACCCTCTACACTGACTGATCTAAACTGAACAGAAGTAGATGTACGATACAATTATGCAAATTACTCAGGGGGCATTTGGTGTTATCAAGCTAGCAACAAGTTGCACTTTCCCCACTGTATTCGTAGCTCAAAAATACATCCCCAGCAACAATAAATCATCTTTCAATCCTCGCGACACCTCGAACAGCAATGACATAATGCAGATGGTGATATTCCGGGAGATTCAAACCCTCAGGAAGCTCAAATCTCCTTCTTCCACTTCCACATCCACATCAAAATTCACCAACGAAAACATAATATCCCTTCTAGATGTGCACTCCCACAATAGCGATGTTGTCCTAACATTCCCTTACACACCCCTCGATGTTCAATCTCTAATTTCTAGACCCCCTCACTCCTCCTCCTCGCGTTTTTCTCCATTCATCCCCACCCGAATTTTCCGTAGGATGTTCGTTCAAATGTTGAATGCAATTGGCTTCATGCACGACAACCAGATGATGCATCGCGACGTCAAGCCTGGCAACTTTTTACTCGATTTCAGCGGAAATGTGCAGCTGTGCGACTTCGGTTTGGCCAGAGAAATTCCGGTCTCCTCCACCCCAGTTTCAGCTCCGCTTTCCCACGCTGTCTGCACCAGATGGTACCGGCCTCCTGAGCTCCTTTTCGGTTCAACAACTTACACCTGCTCAGTTGACTTGTGGTCCCTCGGTTGCATTTTGGGAGAATTCTACCTGAGCAAGCCTCTGTTCCCTGGCAATTCGGACATAGATCAAGTATTCAAGGTGCTCGCCTACACCGGCGCCCCCAACTGCGAGGCGAACAACTGGCGATTTAAGAGAGCGGTGGAGTGCCCTGATTTCGGGAAGATGTTCTTCTCCGAGATGGCAGGTGTTGGGGTTCGAGATTTTGTGCCTAGAGTTCTACCAGCTGACGAGATCCTATTGGAGGGGTTGCTGGAGCTGGATCCCGAGGAGCGGTTGACCTGCGTACAGGCTGCCAAAATGCTAGAGGAGTGGCCGCTTGCAACTGAATCCGAAGTGCAAGAGTATTTGCAAACTTACCTCTCCAATGACGGTAGCGGTGAGGGGGGGGGGAAGGAAATGATTCGAATTCGAAGAAGTTTAGAACAAAACGCCGGAGGCAAGTGAAAACAATAGCGAAAGAAAAAACACTAGTTCATTATTTTAATCCCACTCAATTCACGACTTCATGACATGAAACCGCTATCTTCCAAGTTCTTCTTCAAAATAATGTCCCTGCACGCCTCGAAAACCACCTTGACGTTGTTGGAGTCAGTGGCGCAAGTGACATGGCTGTAAATGTCCTTGTTCGCCTCGTTTTTGGCCACGAAAGCGTCCAAAAAGTAGTTGACTCCCGCATCTTCGTCACCTCCACCCGTGTAATCCGCGAATTCCTCGATACTCTTGATATCCACGACCCCCACCTTCTGTCGGAATAAGTCGACCTTATTCAAAAACAGAATCATGTCGGTCCGCTCGAACCATCTGCTGTTGCACATTTCGCCGAACAGTGTCAACGCTTCAACCATTCTATTCTGCGAGCTGTCCTCAAACAACTTTTGGTCATACTCGCTCAAGGCGGCGACGAATATTATAGCATTCACGTCCTCGAAGCAGTGAATCCACTTCTTTCGCTCGTTCCTCTGTCCCCCCACATCTATAATCACAAAGTTGGCTCCATCAATCACGTAATTCTCTTCAACAATGCCAGTCGTTCTAACTCGGCTAAGCAAGATATCTTCGTCGCTCGGCAAGTAACCAAACTTGCTAATGTCTTCAATTTTTGTCATATATTTTGCATTCGATTCAATGATTTGGTAGTCGCTCTTGGTGGCCCAGGCCGCCTGGATTCCGGGGTCGGCCCAAAGTTTTTTTATCTTCTGGCCCATGTCCTCGGTAATTGGGTCACTCTCGCTGCAAGCTAGGACAGTTTCAAACTCCTCCTTGGAGGATGTCATGTCGTGCCCGAGCTCAGAAGCCTGGCTGCAGAGGATTTTAATGAACGAGATTGTGTTGTGGTGGATGGAAGATACTTTTTGATGGCGCTCTTGGTCAGAGAAACCAGCGCCATACAAAATTCTCATTTGTTTGAAGATTGTTGACTTCCCTGATTCACCAGCACCAAGGAGGAGGAGGCGGATCTTGTTTTGTTGCTGGTTTAGGGGGGGGGTTAGGGGG
>BRYC01000154.1:47661-95848 GCA_030267985.1 Parmales sp. scaly parma | reverse complement strand
GGGGGGGGAGCGAGCCTTGAGGAAGACGAGCATGCGAGCATACGGGCATACGAGCATACGAGCATACGAACATGCGAAGCATACGAGCATACGAGCCGAGCCACTACTAAACTAACATTACATTTCACAATTTTTTTGCTCGCTCGGCGCAGCAACGGAGCGGTTCAAACCTGCGTCTTTGCGTACTTGCTGATGGGAATTTTTGGCTACCTGGATTTCGGAGATGACACCCAGGGCAACATCCTGAAGAACTACTGTGTGCAGCAGGTGAGGAAATGGCGACAGACATAATATAATGGCTGCATCCACTACTAAGCTAACCCGCCCAATTCATTCGTTTGGCTCACTTCACTTTACTTTACTTCACTTCATTCGTACTTCGCTCGAAATCTCGCTTCGCTCGGCGCAGACGAAGGACCCGCTGATGATAACGGCGTTTGTCTGCATCGTGATAACGATCGTCATGGCGTACCCGCTGAACATTTTTCCGAGCAGGTACACGATAGAGGTGATTTTGGCGCGGTGGGCGAAGAGGCGGGAGAACAGCGCCAACAACGAGGAGCATAGACGATTGGTGGGTGGCAGCAAGGGCGGGAGTGGGGACGGGGACAGCGGCTACGGGATCGGGAACGGGAACGGGAACGGCTACGACGAACAGGGCAGTAATGACGGCTCGTTCGTTGTGGTAACTGAGGACGATTTTGACTACCAGTCAATGAAGCCGCTGGGGTCGAGGTCGAGGCACTTCATCATCACCCTTCTAATAAGCGGGAGCTCGCTGGCGATTGCCCTTCTGGTTGAGGACGTCAACGTCGTTTTTGGACTGATGGGAAGCACGTGCAGCGCGTTCGTGTGCTTCGTGCTGCCGGGGTGCTTCGCGCTGACCCTGGACTTGTGCGAGGGGAGGAAAGGGATGAAGATTGGGGTTTGGCTCATTACTGTGAGAGGATTTTTGGTGGGGTGCTTGTCCACGGGGGTCACGTTGTGGGGGTTGGTGTACCCGGGAGAGAAGAAGCCTGACTTTTGCGACAACAAATAAATACATTTTCAAACTAGAGGAGAGAGGGGGTGGGGGGGGAGGGAGAGAGAGAGAGAGAGAGAGAGAAAGAGATGGTTAAACTTATAAGAGTTCGTCTTGATTTGGAATTTAAAAACTATATGCTATTATGCATGAAAAAAACATGCAAAACTTTTTTATTCCGAACATCACGTGTTCCCCCCCTTTCCACAACATCATCGTCGTCAGATTTCATATGGACAGAGAGGGTATGTCATTCGATGACATTACACTTCCTGGTGGACTTGCTTCCCCTGGACACCATCAGAGATCTTTAGATAATACAATCACTTCCTCAAGATTGAGGGGAAGGTCTTCCGGTGAAGACTTCCTCTCATGGATGCTTTCCAACGCTGACGACTCTGGCCTCATGGACCTCTCCTCCCCCTCTTCCTCCTCTACTGCTGATGCTGCAAAACAGCCCCATGAAAATTTGGAGTTTCAAGCGAACCAAGTCTTAAATGCTGGGTGGGAAGAAAGCGGTGCTTCAACCAGGTCGAGCAGTCGGTCAAAGGCCGCCAATAACAGCTACAACAACAGTTTTGCAAATGTGTTTGATTACGAAACCACCACCACCTCCACAAGCATTAGCAACTCCAATAATTCTTCCAGGAAACGAAATCACGATAACATGTCGTCCTCTCATACGATGACCATGCCACCCCAGGAGGAGGTCGCCCAGTCAACCCAATTTGGCAACCAGATTTCTGCCCTGCAGGAAATGCTCCTGCAGACGACCTCGGTGCTGCAGACGGTCGCTCATTCTGTCAACGAGCTGAAGAAGCAGCAGCAAATCCAACTCCATGCGCTGAAAGACAGGCAGGCGACCGAGCATGCCTTGCACAGCAATAACAGCAGCGCCTCCTCCTCCCCTACAAATGTTCCCCCGAACCCTCAGCTGCAACCTTCCTCGCCAACTGCGACAATCGCAAAGCCCCAAAAGGAGAGAAAGAAGAAGCCACGGTGAGTGCACTCGGCCTAACCCTGTTTTAAACAGCCCCCCCCTAACCCCCCTCCTCTTCAGAATCGAAGACTCGGAGTCAAAACTTGCCCTGCTCAAGGCTGAGAACGAAACGCTGAAGAAACACGTTGAGACGGTGCTGAAGAGAAAGGACAAGACTAGCGATGAGAAAGACCAGCAGAAGGTGAGCAAGCGCTCTCGTCTCGTCTCTTATTTTATTGGCACCATTTAAACCTATTACTTTTTTCGCAGGAGGAAATGCTGGCAATGCTCAAGAACCCCAACTCAACCGACTCTGAGGTGAGTAAGCGAAGCGAGCGAGCCTTTTGAGAATTCGAGCGATGAGTGCTATGGGTGATTTAGTGATTCGCCGTTTTTTTGTCAGGTTTCACTTGGCGTGTGCACTTGGGGTGTTTTGGACCGTCTTTGAAACAATCGCTTTTTAGCGAAAAAATGCGTTTGGCCAAACTTGCCACCGTGTTCCAATTTGAGTGTTCAATGGCGTTATGCGTTAGAGTTACGCTCGATTCAGTGATTCGCCTTTTTTTTTTTTTTTTAGTTCTCCAATGGCGTGCCATGCCCCTGATCTGGACCGTCCCTGAACAATTGCTTTGCGCAAAAAGATGAGCCTGGCCGAACTCGCCGCCGTGTTCAAATCTGAGCGTCTAAAACCTCCATACGATGGAGTTACGCTCGATTCAGTGATTCGCCTTTTTTTTTTTTTTAGTTCTCCAATGGCGTGCCATGCCCCTGATCTGGACCGTCCCTGAACAATTGCTTTGCGCAAAAAGATGAGCCTGGCCGAACTCGCCGCCGTGTTCAAATCTGAGCTTCTAAAACCTCCATACCATGGAGTCCCTGCCGATTCAGTGATTGGCCTTTTTTGGTTTTTTTTTCGCTTCATGGCTACAACCACCCACATCCTCTACTAAGCTAACCCACCCAATTCGTTTGACTCTCTCGCCTCCCCCCTGCTCCATTAAAAATGCGCCTCGCACCTTCTTCACTCGGCGCCGGCGCAGATTAAATTGCTAAACAAGAACTACACCGATTCGTACAGCGACTTTGGGAAGCACCGGCAGCGCGAATTGGGGTTCCATTTGCAGCAGCTTGAGCGGCTGATTACTCCCGCCCCAACGACGAAAATGGGGTGCTGGGTGATGGAGCAGGTGAGCGAGCGAAGCGAGCGAGCCTTTTAACCCGTTTTACATTTAAATGACCGGAACGGGTTAAAAGACTCGAGCGATGAAGTGCTCGAAATGGCAACAGACATAATGGCTACATCCATTACTAAGCTAACCCACCCAACTCGCTCGCTCGTCCTTCATTAAAAATGCACCTCGCTTCGCTCGGCGCAGACCGACCAGTTCTTCGAGAACACGAGTGCGTCGAGTCTGGGCGGGATTCTGTCCCGCGAGCTGTTGATCACCGTCCCACAACTGAAGAAAATTCAGGGAAACAGGGAGAGCATCAGGCAGTGTTCCAAAAACCTGAAAGAGTCGTTTCAGTTGTTGGCTGAGCTGAATTCTACGACGATGCAGAAAACGAATATCTTCGCGGACAGAATGGACAAATGCCAGGAAATCCTCACGCCCAGGCAGTGCATGAAGCTCCTCCTCTGGGTAAGCGAGCACGAAAATGTAATAAATCAAATGTGTCCTGGTTGGGGCAGTGAGCATATCATCCCTGAAACTGTCAAAGAAGAAGAGGAGGTAGAACATGACGATGGCGATGGCGATGGCGATGGCGATGATGGTATATAATCTGGTCATTAATTGCAGATGTAGAATATATTCCAATAGCAATATTTATACAGGATTCCTACACAATTGTTTTCATCAAACGACACTCCCTCACTCACTCACTCCTGCTGCTCGTGATCCCACGCTTCCGGTGCCTCCGGTTCAAACTCGTCCTTGAACTTCTTACCGGTGTACATGCACTCCTTCTTCCCATCAACCTTCCTCGTAACCATCATGTCAATTCTCTCCGTGCTCGCCTGCATTCTTCTCATTAGCCGGTCCTGGGCCGTTTCTGTCTTCCGTCCGGCGGGAAGCTTGTAGTTGAGCTTCAAGAGGAAGTCTTTCCACTGAAGGGGCTCTCCCGTCGACTGCTGCTGGCCGCTGAGGCCCTTCCAGGAGGATTTTCGTTCCGTCTTTTGTTCTTCCTTCTTCTCCTCTTGAAATTCTGTCGCCTCTGCCTCTGTCTCTATCTCATTCTCTGTTTCGTTGGCCGTTTTTTCTGTAGCCACCACCTCCTCGACCGCCACAGCCACCGCCTTTTCTACCGTCGCCTCCGTCCCAGTCCCAGTCCCAGTCCCTGACCAAGCCTCCTTCGCAACCTTCCCAAGCATCCCTTCGTCCCCGTTTCTCATGAACTCGATAATGCCGTAAAGCGCCGCCACTTCGTCCACCAAGTGCTCCTTCGTCAACTCTTCGTCCTCTTCCTCCACAGGTAAATTGACGTTCCTGAAATCCACTCTATCCAGCACAAAGTTCATCCTCTTCTTCTGCGCGACGCCATCGTTTTCTGTTTCTGCTTCTTTCTCCGCCTCCTCCATTCCCTTTTCCCTTCCCCCTCCCCCTCCCCCTCCTCCTCCACCTCCTCTTCCTCTTCCACCTTCACAGGATCGCTAAACAGCGCCCCATCGTCGTCCTCCTGCTCCAAATCCCCGCTTCCCAACTCCGTCTTCTTCCCCGTGGAAACCTCCTCTTCCACCCTAAGCTTGACGAAGCTGAGCAAAAAGAATTGAAAATGAGTGGGGTTAGTGAGAGGGGAAACAAGTAATACATACATCAACAGCGTCTCACCTACTCAACCCTCTAGCCTTGAAATTGAAATTCGGCTGCATCCCCATGATGTGCTTGCTCACTACGGGGTGAACCTCCGCAACGCAGTCAACCAGACTCTGCATCTGAATGATCTCCTGCTCTGCGTGGTGCATGGCCATTCGCAGCTGGCTAGTTTTTTCCTCCTTTTTCTTCATGTCTCCCTCCATGGCCGCAACCTTTTTGGTGTTCTCCTCGAGCATCGCGTTCATCTCGTTAACCGTGCCGACGTAGCTGTTCATCTGCCGCTCCATTGTCAGGCACTGCTGCTTCTGCTCGGTGAGCGACTTCATCAGGTCGTTGCGGGAGTAAAGCCAGGCGATCCTGCGCCGAGCGAAGCGAGATTGTGCGCATTTTTAATGATTAGTTAGTTATTAGTTAGTTAGTTAGTAGTGATTGCTCTCTATAGCCATTTCGCGGGATTCATCGCGAGTTTGCTCGTCTTCATCAAGGCTCGCTCGCTTCGCTCGCTCACCGGCCGTACACGGCCTGGTGCCTCCATCCCCTTATTATTGCCCACAGGAACTTGCGGTTCTTGGCGCGCTGATAACTACAGATCAATCGGGTTTGGTCGGCCCGCTTCCTCTTTCTGCTATCACACCAAACGAACCACATCCTAAAAGGCACTTCCATTATTCTCAAGCCGTACCCCCTCCACTCTGAAATCGCCTTGCTCTTCATGACCCCTTGGGCCTTCCCCACGACTTGCCAAGCGTACAAATGCTTTCTGATGAAGTTGCTTATGTTCCGCCGTCGCATCCTCTTCGCCTCCGTGTACCTCATGCTGGCCGGCTTCCACAGCCCAAAGAAGAGCTTCTCGACCCTACGCCGAGCGAAGCGAGGCGCATTTTCAACGAAACACGACGTGCAGCGAGCGAGCAAAAATAGTTGAGTTGTTAGTTGTAGCAATTTCGCGGGTGTTGATTCATCGCGAGTATGCTCGTCTTCCTCAAGGCTCGCTCGCTTCGCTCGCTCACCTCCTCTTGCTGAACGCGTCCACGGCGGTCTGGTTGTACCTGACCACCATTTTCCTTGCCTCCGGCCACCTAGCTCTGTCCAGCCCAACACTGTTCAAGTACGTCCACTCGCTCCAGGGGTAGAAGATCTTCCTGAACATTGTCCGCGCGTAGTGCCTCCTTCCCTCCCTGTCGTAGTCCGTTGCCATTGCCACCAAGTTCCGGCACGCGTGGAAAGTTATCTTTACCCTGAAGTGCTGCCGCTGCTTCTCCATCTTCTCCACCACTGTTTTCCTCATCTGCGCCGTGATATGTTAGTTTAGATTAGTTTAGCTGTGAGCGAAGCGAGCCAGCAACACCAAACACCAGTTGTGACTAGCTCGCTTCGCTCGCGGCTCGCTTCGCTCACCTCCTCGACAATCATCTCCTTGGTGATCTTGCCTATTTCCTCCCCTTTCAAATTCAACTTCGCCGCCAGCACCTCCCGTGCTGCGTCCATCCGAATCCTGAACCTGTCCATCGCCCCCTTCCTCGAGTAGGGCCCGAAAGCCGTCCCGTGCCAACCCTTCAAAATCACACGCAAAAAGCTGTTGAAGTGCCTGTTCTCCATATCTAGTGCGTTCCTTATTGTCTCCTTCCTAGCCAGCAGGTTAAGCTCCATCTCGTGGTGCCACTCCCTGAGGAAGACTTGGATCTTCCGCTTTGCGAGCATCGCCTTGAACTCGGCCACCTTCTCTCGCATTATCCGCTGCCTGTCGAGCTCCATCTTCAGCACCAGCGCAAAATCGTAGCACTTGAGCTTCTTCCAGGCGCTCTTCGCCAGCGTGTACTCGTCAAACCTCCTCTTATCCTTGTCACGCTGCTTCAGCGCGTCGCTCATCTTCTTCTCCTCGCTCTTCGCACTATCATCCCCGTACAGACTCTTGGTCAAGCTCGTCACCAAGCTCGTAAGCTGGTTGGCCGAGGCCTGAATTGGAAGAACTCGAGGGTGAAGTGGTTTGTTTTCGCCGTCGTCGTTATCGGCGTCATTTTCGGTGTGTGCTCTCTTTCGCCCTCGAGATCGAGATGGTGAGCCTCTGCTTCTGCTTCTGCTGTTGCTGCTTCTATTTGTTGGGCTTTGGGTGTTGCGCATTGATGAAGTGGTTGTGTTCATGGTGTTGTTTGTCATGATATTGGAATTGGTATTGGTATTGTTAAAGTCGCCCGTTTCGTCACCCCAGTCGTCAGAGTTGATGAACCCCTCTCCCGTGGTGTTCAGCACGTCGCCATTCTCTTCTGCGTAGGCCGTGTAGCCGCGCGACTTCTTGCTCTCGACAAGCTCCTGCTCGACCGCCATGAGCCTCCAGGCTAGCTCGTTGCACTGGCTTGTGAGCGTGGCGACGAGCCCGTCCGTTGAGCTCTCGCCCCCGCCCCCGCCCCCGCCTTCATCGTTGGCGTCTATGGTTGTATTCATGGTGGTATTGATGGAGGTATTCATAGCACTATTCATGGTGCTCATTCCCATTGTTGTGTTTGGCCTCACGATTGGCCTCGGGGGCACCAAATATTGCTCGCTGGGCAAGCTAGTATAGCTCCTGTTATCATTCCTAACCCCGCCGAAACGCAACACCCCGGCACTAGTGCTCCGCATCATGCTGGGCGTCACACCGGGGTAGTCAGGATTCCTCTTCATGCTGGCTAGCTTCTTTCGCTCTGCTTCCAACTCCAACATTTCCAAGGGAGGCCTGTTTTGCTCATACTCGCTTATTAAGTTCTGGGCCTGTCTGCGCGACACCAGCACTTCCTCCAAGGATCGGGAGGAAACAGGAAGGGTTTTGTTCTTTCGTTTTGTTGTTTGAAACTTGGTCAGGTTGTTCTTCTTCTTTGCTTGGGCAGAGGATATAACTGTTGGCATGGTGTGTGCAGGGGAGGGGTGGGGGGTGGGGGGAGTTTGTGGAGTGAAATGGACGATTACCAGAATCTTTTTGTTAAATTTGCGTTAAAATTGTTATGGCTTTCACTTTCATTTTGCATAAACTCTTTTTTTTTTTTTTATTGGTTTACGTAACCATGGTTAAAAAAAAGAATACCGCCCGGGATACCAACATCATGGGTGACCGCATGAATGAAATGGCCAACACGATTGAGGAGAAAACCGCCTCACTTGCAGGGCTTGAGAAGCGGCTTCGGTTCCTCGCCAAGGACAACAACAGGAAAACCAAGGAGATAGACCACATTGAAGCTGAAATCAAGGATCTGGAGGAGAAGCACGAAGCCTCCATTGATCTGTTGAATATCGTGCACGGGGGGATGGAGGAGGAAATTGACCACGAAACGCTAGTTCTGAGAAATGAAGTTGAGAAGCTCGAGAGGCAGCTTGAGATGCATTGCGAGATGGAGGAGGAGAACAAATTCTTGGCCCAGGAGAGAGATCGGGTAATGGCGGAGTTCGTCAGCAACGAGCATCATCACAACGACACAGTGCACGAGACGAAGAACAAAATTATTGAGCTCGAAGGTGAATTGGAAAATGCATTCAAGAAGGAACTCTTGGTGATGGACGCCAAGCACCAGCATGAAGCCTACGAAGCGTTGCACATTAAGAGCAAAAGGGCGCTATTGGAGAACGCGAAGCTTAGCGAAGAGATCGTCATGCAAAAGATTGGACTCGTTAATTTAACAGAGCGAATGATCATCGAAGACAACCACATCAGCACAATTGGAAAACACCAGGTGATTGAACGAAGCGAGCGAGCCTTGAGGAAGATGAGAATACGAGCCACAGCTAAACTAACATTATTCTCAATTTTTTGGCTCCCTCGCCTCCCCCTGATCCATTAAAAATACGCCTCGCTTCGCTCGGCGCAGAAAGAGCTGCACACGAAAAACTTGAGCTATGCGCAAAGAGTGGCGGTTTTGAGGAGGGCAAGGGAAGCGTACGAAGCAAGAATGTGGGACATGGATGTGAGCGTTAGGAAGCTGATGGCAGAGGAGGAGCTTTGGCAAATGAAAGGTGAGCGAGCCTTGATGAAGACGAGAAATTAATTCGAGCCGCTACTAAACTAACCCACTCAAATTTTACTTCGCACCTTCTTCGCTCGGTGCAGTTTCGCAATACCCGTACAGCGTGGAGGATATTGCCTACGAAACGGATGAGCTGCGGGAGGAGGAACTGATCAATAGGAGCGGGAGCGCGAAGTGGAAGTCCAGATTCATCCAAGTTCACAACCTAGTGAACGCGGAGAAAAGCAGGAAGAACCACGCTCTGAATGAACAGCTCAAGCACACTCAAAACACCTCCGGGGGCTTTGCGGTGAACGATTGGTACGGCGAAGGCGACGATGAGAAAAAGAACGAAAATGATACCGAAAATGAAAACGATTTGATAAGATCCATGACCACTCAGCTTGCAGTTACTCACAGCGTAAACACCGGTGAATTCAAAAAAGCGTGGGTGGCGCAAATGCAAGTTTGGTCCCGCGAGGACGACATCGAGATCAATAATTTGCGGAGCAGAGGGAATAGCAGGGCTGGGAGCAGGAGCCTGAGCAGAGGCGTAATGACCGCACAAAGTACCGGCAGTGGCAGGAACGTGACCAAGTCGATGAGCAGCAGCTTGCTGTTTAACCATCCTTTGGGAGGGATGACAAAAGCGGCGGCGGCTTTGGGTGAGTGTCAGAGCGTGCCGAATTTGATCCCCCCTCCAACGAACCTTAAAATCGCCAATATCAAGAATATTGTTCCAGAACTTTTGCAACCGCAAGATAACGAAAGTGAACACGAGAGCTTCTACGAGGACGAGAGCTCCGAAATGTCGTCGATCTTCCACGCAAACCCGAAGAAGATTGAGCTAGATGCCAAGCTCCGGGCAATGAGCCAGCTCGACGGCCTTGCAGGAGTTGCTACTCCGGCCGCCCAGCCAGCTATCGAGCAGCTATTATTTCGCAAACCCATTAATTCGAGCATATTGGACAGAGATTATGAGTGGATGGAAAAGGTCAAGGAGGAGGTGAGCGAGCGAAGCGAGCGAGCGAGCTTTGAAGAAAACGAGCATACTCGCGATGGATCCCGCGAAAATGCTACAGACGAAATATAATGGCTACATCCACACCCACTAAAACTAACCCACTCATTTCTTTTGACTCGCATTCACTCGTTTTGCTCTTGCTTCGTTAAAAATGCGCCTCGCTTCGCTCGGCGCAGCGGTTGCTTGCGAGGCTGCTTGCGGAGAAGATCAAGGAATTGGCTTCGGGGGGAGCGGACTATGAGGAAATAAGCCGAGTTGAGAAGGCGGGAGTCGAGGGAATAAAGGCTGCGCGGGAGGCGGAGGCGGAGAGGACCGAGATTGAGTTGGGAAATATAGCGAAGCAAAACAGTCAGAGCACGTTAGGTGAGCAAAGTGGCTGTCCGAGCAGGACCGTCGGGGGCGCAACGACAACGATAAACGGGACTGACGATCAGTCGACGGACGGAGGCAACAGCGTCACTGAGTGGATTCAGAGAATGAAGAAGCAACCGAGGCTCGATATCAAGGCTACGGGACTGACGCAGAGCACGCTTCCGCCGTTGGGGAGCAGCAAGCTCGCGGTGAGAGGCCTTACGAAGGATGGGAAGCTGAAGACAGAGATTGGGGAGGCGCCAAGAAAAAGACTTGTTGAGAGCTTGAACAACTACAGGACGATAACAAAGACGAGCGTGGCGAGTAGGCGGGCTGAGAAGTTGAGAGGGTTGGGGGGGGGAGGGGGGGGGGTAGGGGGAGGGGCGTCACGGCTGAATAAAAAATAGAAAAAAGCCAAAATTTGATAGATCATTGAAGTCATTTTTATTTCGATTTTGTCGCCCTGATTATCACGCACGCAATTCCCCTCAGCTCCACCTGTACGTTCTCCTCCGCAAAGCCAGCATCCACGCAAAGGTTTGATAGCGCCGAGGCGCTATCGAAGTTGTTGAATTCCAAGCTTTTTTGAGTTGCTGTTGCACCCTCCAAATTCTTCAACCCATCCATCAAGTCGCTGGTTCCCTTGAAATAGCTCGCTAAGAACGTCGTCGCGAAGAACTTCCCTCCCGGCTTTAAGACTCTGTGAATTTCCGATAGTGCTTTGTCCACGTCCGGCCAGCAGTGCATGGCCGCCCCGGCGTGCAAGTAGTCGACGCTGCGCCGAGCGAAGATGTAGCCGTCAGTAGTATTTACGCGGGTTTCATCGCGAGTATGCTCGATTTTGTAAATGATCGTCTTAAGGTCGCCCTTCTGATCCCCTCACTCTCTCCCACATTCTTCTCGCTCGCTCACCTGCTATTAAAAAACGGAATTTCCCCAACGTCCAAACGAACCAAGTCAATCTCCGTTTTTACCTGGTTGTTGTCATTTACCTCGATGTCAAGCCTTCTCCTCGTCTCCCTCAGCATCGAGTCCGAGTAGTCAGCCGCTATGACCCTCTTATAGTTGTTACTTCTGTAGAACCTCCGCGTAAACATTCCGGTGCCGCAGCTCATGTCGACAAGCACGTCAGCCTTGTTGGCAAAAAAACCCGTAGCCAAAAGCCACTCACTGTACTCGCCCGGAAAACCAGCGGCCACGAAACCCTCGCGCCAACCCCTCTCGTACAAGAAGGAGACTAACGGATTCGTGAACAGGTCCTGTCTGTTGTCGTAGTCTTTATCGAATGGCGATATTGCGCCGTTGTCGTTGTTGTTGTTGTTGTTGTTGTTGCTCGGTAGCAAATTGATGTAGCTGGAAATCGTAGAAGTCGTTGTTTTGCTCAGTTGTTTCTGGCGACGTTGTTTCACGAATTTTATGTTGGCATAGGACGGATTGCTTCGCGTTAAGAACGTTAATGGAAATTTCGTACTTGGGTCTCTCAGCACATTGTCCTCTATGGACTCGGCCGGTGGCGAAAGAATTCCAAGCAGAGTTTGCTTCGCAGAAAATTGTTGAGTGAGTGAGGTGGCAGTTGAAACGATGGCAATGTATAAAAGTGTATGCATGATTTTCTATATTGAAGCTAGCTAGCTAGCTATAGTAAGTTAAATGAGTAGAATTAAATCAAGTCCACTATCTTGAAGCCACGATGCATGTTGTTTTCCACGTCACCTCGTGAAATCGTGCAAAAAATTTTATAACCTCAAACCCCAAAAAATTAAACTCTCCAAAAAACATTAGGCATGGCCCACAGCCACACACGTGTCCTCTCCCCCCCCACAAAGCCCGTCACATACCATAGCACTCGATCTGATGCCCCCTCGACCCATCTTAGTTTCAAGCAGACTGTTCTCCAAGGGCTGTGCCCTGATAAAGGTCTTTATGTCCCTTCGTACATCCCAACTATTAGCCCGGTCGATCTTGAGCGGCTTCGAAGCCTGACTTATCCCCAGCTTGCTGCTGAGATAAACGCTCAGTTTTCCAATGCGGATCGAGCCTCCTTTTCAGAATCCGAAATCAGCTGGTCCGACATCTGCACCATAACGGCTGGTGCCTCCCTCAACTTCTCGGAGCCGTCTTCCTGCGTGCCGCTAACGACAGTGAACGGTCACCAGGTGCTCGAGCTGTTCCACGGTCCGACCCTTGCGTTCAAGGACGTGGCTCTCCAGACCCTTGGGCTCGTCTTCGAGCACTTTCTCAAGGAGAACAGGGAGCTCAACGAGAAGGACCAGGGGCGCAGGCAGGAGAGCATGACCGTCCTGGCTGCGACGAGCGGCGACACGGGGAGTGCTGCGATGAGTGGCTTGAAGGGGAAGGAGGGCGTCTCTTGCTTCGTCATGTTCCCGACCGGCCGAGTCAGCAAAATCCAAGAAAAGCAGATGACCTCCTTGGCCTCCGCCTCGTCCAACATCCACATCCTCTCGGTCAACAACTCGACTTTCGACGATTGCCAGGACATTGTCAAGGCAGCCTTTCAGGACGAAGCGTTCCGCTCTGAGATGAACCTCGGGGCCGTCAACTCGATCAACTGGTGTCGCGTGTTGGCGCAAATTACGTACTACTTCTGGGGGTACTTCCGCGCAACGGACAGCCCAAATAAATTGAGCAAGGTGAGTTGAGTTGAGTTGAGTTGAGTTGAGTTGAGTTGAGCTGCAACTTGGGACTGACAGCCCAGACCGTCCACTAACCATCATTATAACAATATATAACAATATATACAATATAACAATTAATTAAATATACAATTCGCAGGTATCGTTCTCTGTTCCGACGGGGAACTTTGGCGACGTCTTAGCCGGGTACTACGCGAAACGGATGGGTCTGCCGGTCGATAAGCTGCTGGTAGCGACGAACGAGAACGACATTGTGGCCAGGTTCTTCAACAAGGGCCAGTACCACAGGGAAGAAATTAAGGGCAGCATCTCGCCCAGCATGGACATCTGCGTGTCGAGCAACTTCGAGCGCTACTTGTTCTACTTGGCCGAGGGGGACTGTGGGGTGGTGAGAGATTGGATGGACGAGTTTGAGAAAACCAGGAAGCTGGACGTCAGCAAGAAGCTGCTGAAAAATGCTCAGAGCGATTTCTTGGCGCAGAAGGTCACGACTGAGGAAACCCTCGCAACCATCAAGCACTACAGGACCGAGCACGGCTACATGCTCTGTCCCCACTCTGCCGTCGGCGTCAAGGCGATCGACGCCTTCAAGGAGAAGGTGCTGAAGCGTAGCACGACGATTTGTTTGGCAACGGCCAGCTGGGCAAAGTTTCCAGAGTCCTGCGAGGAGGCGCTGGCGGGAAGTGGGGCCGTCTGCGGTGCAGTTCCGGCGGGCATTGCTTGCTTGGAGGACGAGAGCGGAAAGGGGAAATTGCTCTGCGAGAAGGATCTAGGGGTTGTGAAGGGAATCATGAGGAGGAATAATTCTCGCTTTCGGCAAGGGCTAGGAGTAGGTTACTACCGGGGGAAGCCAATGTTTTTGGAAGCGCTATCGACAATAATTGGGGTAGCGGGTGGGTGGGTGGTTGCTGCTGCGGCGATTGGGATACTTGCGGTATTGGCGGGGCACGATATGATGAAAGTGTAAAATAAAAATAAAAACAGAAGAGAAGCAGGAGAGAGAGAGAGAAAGAGAGAGAGAGAGAGAGAGTGTGTGTGTTAGTTGGAAGACAATCGAACAATCATAAGTGAAATGGAAATGGAAATGGGATTTAGGAAAATAAATAGGTTGAAAATAATAGGTTGAAAATAAATAGGTTCGTCCAATTAATGTTCAAATGTATACATAGGAAGAGAGAAGAAGGGGGGGGGGGGGTTAGGGGGTGCAGTATCATTGCTTTGTTTTTTTTTCCTTTTCCTTTTCCAAATAACAAGTCTGGCTATTCTTCTCGTCAGACCGCTTTCGTTTTTTTATTGCTGCTGCTGGAGGAGGGTCCACCTCTTCTACTTCCTCGTCTACTTCCTCGTCTTCTTCCTCCTCTTCTTCTTCTTCCTCTTCTTCCTCCTCGGAGGAAGAATTATCAATGACGTTCATCACGCCTTCCTCGTCCTCGCTCTCCTCCTCACTCTCCTCCTCGCTATTCTGCACACTCTCCTCCTCGCTCTTCTCCTCGCTCTTCTCCTCGCTCTCTTCCTCGCTCTCTTCCTCCTCCGCACTCTCCTCCTCCTCCTCCTCCTCCTCGTTTTCGTCCTCGTCATCTTCAGACAGCACACAAACTTGCGGAGGCACCTTTGTCGGCGAAATATCCATAGCAGCCGCGTTTCCGTAAATGCTCGGATTAATGCCATCGTCATCGTCGTCGTCTTCGTCGTCGTCAGAACTATCGCTATCGCTATTTCCATCACTGTTGCTATCGCTACTACCGTCGCTCTCGCTATCGTCGTCGTCAATTTCAATGACTTCGCCGCCTTTTTCTTCCCCGTCACTTTCACTCTCACTCTCGTCAATCTCGATTTCAACAATTTCAACCCCAGTCCCGGTCCCAGTCCCAGTCCCAGTTCCAGTTGCAGTTCCAGATCCAATTTCTTCTGGCTCCACCCCCGCCCCTCTCAAAAATTTAATGAGCTCCTCCTCCATCCCTTTGCCACTGCCCACACACCGCCCCATCCACCTCGTGGGACTCACCCGAAAACACCGCCAACCAACCCTTTCTATGACCCGCTGTTTCTTTACAATCCCTTCCCTTCCGTTCATCATACCAGCAAAATCATCGTTTCCGCTGCTTGCAAACTCGACGGCTATCGCCGCCCTGGCTCCAGAAGTTGAGTTCGACACGAAAAAGCCACCCTCCCACACTTGCCGCATCGGCGACACCAAATATTTCCGGGACTTCAGAAACGACACAACGTCGTTCACAACACTTCCCTGCTCCTCTCCCTCTCCCTCTCCCTCTTCCTCTTCCTCCTCCTCATCCTCCTCCATTTCCACCTCCATCTCGTGACCCACCTTTGCCTTTTCCGCCAACCAATCAATTAAATCCTTTTTCGTGTCTCCATCGTTGACGATCTCGCTCCCCTTCAAACTCCTCACCACAACAACCCGGTCCTTCGCCCGGCTCATAGCAACATTCATCCTCTGCCTGTGCATGCATTGCCCCTGGCTGTATACCTTCCCCGGACTCGCAACCATGGAGATGAAAATCACGTCGCGCTCGGACCCCTGAAAGCTCGGCGCGCAGCCGCAGTTTATGTTGTGATGCTTGTAAAGTGAAGGGCCAATGCTCGACAACAGGCCGTTGCGGATTAGAGCTGCTTGACTATCCCCGATAAGCGATATCACGCCGATTGTCTTTTTCGCATTCCCCGCCAACGCGATAAAATTCTGAATTTCCTTGACGATGTACTTCGCTTCTGCAGAGTTTGTTTTCCCTTCCTTTACTCCTGACGGCAGATACACGTCCACTATAGAGGGGTCGAGGAGTTGCGAGCTGGTGGGAATTCGGAGCGGAACAAGGGAGGAATTGTAGTTTCGGGAGTTCGAATAATGGATAATGTCGGGGGTGCATCTAAAGTGCTCCGTTAGCACCACGCGGGTGGACGGGAATGCTTGGGAGGCGTACTCGAAGAAACTCTGCCCAGGAAGTAAGTAGTTGTTGGATGGAATTTTCTTTGGCAGCGTCGATCTGCGTAAAGTATGAACGAATTAGTAGCCATTTCACTTTCAATTTTACCTTCGCTCGTCTCGCTCACCTCAGCTTTGACAGTGCTACCTCGCTAATAAATGTCTCCTGGGGGGACACTTGCATGGAATCTCCAACGATCAGCCACTTCTTGCCCCTTAACAAGCAGGGCAACACGCTAGCGTCGCTTTGGCTAGCCTCGTCCAAAATTACGAGATCGAAAGAACACATTTTAGGCGACAGAAACGTGGATACCTTTGACTGTGGAATGATAAAGCAGGGGATCAGGGGTACGCATTCGTCAAAGCTGTCCATATAGTCGTTCCTGTGACGCTGCTGCCTAGCACTTAGCTTATTGTTGTTGGTGGAAGTTGTTGAAGTCCCCCCATTACTGTTGCTCTTGCCGGCGAGCTGGCTGAACCTGCGCCGAGCGAAGCGTTAGTTTTGTTTTTGTGCTCGCATGTTCTCGTCTTCCACAAGGCAAGCGGAGACTGAGTGAGACTCACCTGATTAACTTGCTTTGCGCTTCTGGACTAAAGTTCTTGGCAAGGTTCTCCAAGGTTTTCGTCTCGATGTGCTTCAGCAGCAGCTTTTTCCTCTTGTCCACCAGCATTGCTCTCTCCACCTCCAATGCCGGGCTGATGTCGCTCCCGCTCCCGCTCCCGCTCCCGCTGACCTCGCTGCGCTTTATCACAACCAAAGCTTTCATGAATTTACTCAATTTCCCCCAATCTCTATCATCATCATCCGCCATCAGACCTGGCCACAGCCCCCCATACATTCGTCGGATCTCATGCACCAACTTCTCAATTTTCATGAACCTGTACACAACGTTCCAGTCAAACTCGCTAAATCCACTACTGCTGCCTCTTTTGTCCAGAACAAACCCCTCATTTTTTATGAAATTTTCAACCATTTGGGCCGCTTTCTTCCTCCCCACCCCCACGAACGGGATGGCTCCAATCAAGTTTCCAAAGCCGTGCTGCAGTTTCGGGAAGAATTTGTTCGCAAGCGTCTTCGACTTCTCGAACATTGCGAGCCAGTTCTCGTGAGAGGGGTCGGGGGGGATGGAGTTCTGGTTGTAGTTGGTGATGAATTCATGATTTTGCAAGGCTCGACTTTCCGAAATTATCGTGTCGACGTCAGTTACGCTTTTTTGAAGATCACCAGCCCTCAAGCCTAGAATTGCGGTGTTGTATTTGTAGCTGTAAGGTTGAGTGCATAAAGTTTTGTACGCCTCATGGATTTGAATTCCTTTTTCGGAGGACAAGAACTTCGCCTCCTGTATCGCGAGCTGGATTATTTTATTCTCCACTAGGTTTATTGCGGTATCGACAGTGGAAAGCGAGTTTGTTGATGATGTTGTTGTCGTTTTTGAAGATAATGTTGTTGTTGCTGTTGTTGCTGTTGTTGTTGTTGTTGTATTCGCCAAATTAACACTTTCCGCGATTTTACTGGCTAAGGCCTCGACAGTCCCCCGCACATTCTCGAGCCCTTCCCCTTCGCTGTAACTCGCATCAACGACGAATTCCTTGAAAGTGGCAGGAATCTTGTTCTTTATTACTGACAGGGCTGACGGGGTCTTCGACACGACGAGGACTCGCTTGTTCTCCGAAATCATCTTGCAAATTATATTCGCAATCGAGTGAGACTTTCCTGTTCCAGGAGGCCCAGAACAGACGACACAGTTTGTGGTGGGGTTGGAGAGGAGTGAGGCCATTATGTCTTGGGATTCGCTGCTGGGGAGGACAAGAAGGTGGGGGTTGGTGGAAGGGGTGGAGGAGGAGGAGGAGGAGGAGTTGGAGTTGGCGGTGGAGTTGGAGGGAGAGTCGGATGAGGAGGAAATCATACTCTTTGCGCCGGTTGGGGTTAGTGAGTTGGAAAAAAAGGGAAAAAAAGGTCCCTGAAACGGCCGTAACTCCAACCTATGGAGGTTTTAGATGATCAGATTCTGACACGGTGGCGGATTCGGACAGGTTTTATCATTCTGTGCGAGGGGGGGGTGTTCAAACACGGTTCAGATCAGGGGCGTTGTCATGTGAGAACTCAAAAAAAGGCAAATCACTAAATCGTCCCTTCCGTTATTCACAAGGCTCGCTCGCTTCGCTCGCTCACCTTGAAAAAACTCATGAAACTCCCTCCCCGCTCTGCGTCGGTGACGTTCGCTGACGGACCGTGGGTCAAGTTGTACACCGCGTTGGGAATCTTGTTCTTGCTTTTCCCCCCCATGTTGTTGATCTCCTGGTTGAAAGCCATGCACTCCAGGCTGATGGCTGATGTTGGGAACGGGCGTGTGAATAGGGTGAAACTGTCGTCGACGACAAGATTCGCGGGACTGGTATTGCTGTTGTGGTAGGTGTGCTTGGAATGAGACAAGTACATTGCCTTAGAGTTTAGCACGAGAACAGTTGCTTTCAGAATTTTCTTGAAAGTTTCTTCGTCTGCTGGGAAAATGTCTGATGGGAAAAGAAAATCTATAGATTGGTGGAGGTCTGACAAGGATTTTGAGGGAATCGGGCCGTTGAGAGTCTCAATTTGGGTTATCGCAAATTTGTTTATTCTCACGGGAGAATGCTCGCAAGGGCGAACTAGGAGGGCGCCGTCGTCGGCCAGCGTCACCTCGCACTTGATTTCGAGGAGGTGAGTGTTGATGTTGGGAATGTCGGGGAGGTTGGGAGGAGATTTTTGGAAACAGTGGCCAACCCCAAAAAATATTTCGTTTTCGTTTTGCGATTGGTAAACGGATTCGAAAATCGTGTTGTATATGGGGAGAACGATCTTTCGCAGAGCTTTTCTAATTGATTGGTTTACTGGTTAGGGGGGGGAGAGAGGGGGGGGGTGTTAGTTGTGAATTGGAACTGGATTTTGGGTGAGTGAGTGAGTGAGGAGGCTGGACAGGCTTACCGATTTTCTGCTTGAAATCGTTGGAGAGCGCGGTCAGTTTGTCCGGTATTGTGAAGTTTTGTGGGAACGTACAACACATCTTGTTGGATTCGTCGAGGCCGCATCTAACGTCGCCTGACTGAATATATGGTGCAAGCTTTGAAGGGATCGCAACCGGAGTTGGAGGATTTGGTCGTGCCACACGAACAAAGGTTGGAGGGAGGGAGGACCTGGTCGTTTTCGCTTCTTGGGAGCTGGAGCTGTAGAATGTGATGGTTTTGGTGGTGGCTGATTTGAGTGAGGCCTTGCAGGAGTCCGGTTGGAGGTGAAGCAACTTTGAGAGAGGGGAAAGATAATGTGATCGACATATGATTTTGGAGTTGGGCTGCTGGGAGTCATTTGCGCTAGCTAAGAACTCCAGCAACTTTGTTACGCGTGCAGCGCCCTCCTTCTCCATATTGGTCGTTTGGGAGTTTGTACCGTCGTAAAGTTAAATTTATTATATTGCTTTTTTTTGGGGTCAGCAAAATAAAATTTGATATTCACTGCTGAACCACCATGCACAGTTTCCAAAATATAAAAATATAAAGTTAATAGTGAATAGTGTTAAAAGCAAACTCCAGATAATCCCGCCCTTTGTCAGTTGTTCACGATTTTAATTCATCCCTAACGAAACTGTGAAACCTCCACATGACAAACGCATGTGCCAGACGCTGAGTGTACATGTAGATGAAAATCCGCATTTTCGAAAATGGTTTTCTAGGAGCTGAGGAGATTAGCGACGACTTGTAGTCGTGAATTGAGGTGACAAGCTCGCCGGTTGGGGAGAGCGAAAACTGGAGCTTGCCATTGTCGCCGTTTGCCTCGCTTTGGGACAGCAAACCACCAATTACTGGTAAAATGACCACGGTTGAATCTAGTTGTGAGGATGATGTGATGATTTTACCAAATGCCAACAAGACAATTCCGAAAAGTGCCAGCGTGATCAATGATGAATCGTTGTTTTGCTGGGTTTTAATGAGGCCGAATGTAACTGAAGATTTCTGGAGAAATTTAGCATACGAGGACAAGCATTTCGTCGCAAGAGCAGAGTCATAATTGAAGTTGGGTAACATTGATCGTTCGAAGGCTGTGATGGTGTGATCTTCCAGGTTCACGCTTGATTGCCATGAAAATTTAACGACAGGGTGTGGTATGAGTCTCATTGTAGCTCTGCTCTTGAAAGGGAAAGCTGTGGGTTTAGAAAACTCTAATGTACTCTGCCAGCACATACTCTGCCAGCACGTGCAAGATTCATTTTTGCACTTAATAGATGGACCCTTGAAAACATGTGAATAAGTGATTAATAAAATATAAAATTCATTGGGAATTAAAAACACTTTCACCACCACTGGATGCTTCAATCCTTAACGGAATTCAACACTGTTCCCCATTAAATTCGAAGGTTAAAATGCTTCGATCCAGAGCTCTAAGAATCTTCAACACTATTCGACTTCACAGCTCGAAGCCCGATTGGATGAGGCAGGCGGAGCTGGATGCCCAAGCCTCATCAAAGTTGAAGGTCATGTCATCTGGCTCGCCCACCGATATAATAATGGGTCGAATAGTTCATGATCTCGAGCATGAGCGAATCACCAATACTACAAAGCTCGAGACGAAGCTCATGCAGCTAATCTTGACAGTAAACAATTTGCGTGCCGATTCAAGTAGCTCATCCCTTCTCGCTAGTCAGTACAACGAGGCTCGAAAGCTTGCGATCGACGCTCGGCAATCCTTAATTGTGCAGCGCGAGGTCTCGGGGATAGAAGCTCGGGCCGACAGTCAAACAACAGTGTTAGCATTTCCCATTCCGCCTCCTGCAACATCTTAGATCATCATAGAAGTAGAAAACAACAAAACAATTCAAATTCAGTTTCCATTTAGTCTTTCTACTCTGTATTCTTTTATTGGTTTTCGGAGTGATTCAAATTGGCTGTTATGCCAATTCAATTCAATTCAATTAAGACTCTCCAATCAACTCTTTGAACAAAAACGACCCCCAGCTCTTCCTCCTCCCACTCCCATTCCCAATGTTCACCCTCTCAGGCCTGTTCATTAGAATATTTTCTGCCGCCCTGCTCTGCAGCTTCGTTAAACCGAACTGCATCGACGTTAAGACGCAGTGTCCTTTCATTGCGCTTCCTCCCGTGTTGTCGTTTCCCTCCAAATTCATGTCGTCAATAGCCACCCACCCGTCAATCACAAAGTGCATCTTTTCAAAAGCCCTGATCCACGCTGCCACCTCCCGCGGCCTCTCGAAGTCGCCAATAATGTCGGTTTTCCCAACCAACCTGTCTTCAATCCCAAGCATTCGTAATTTGCCAATTAGGTAGTCCATGAATTTGTCGTGCTTCCGCCAGGTGCTACTCATAACGATGTAGGCCCCGGTTTTGATAACCAGCTCCGCAAAGATTTTAATGCAGTTCATGTCTATGCTCATTGCATCTCTTTGTTTAACATTGTTGAGAACCCCATCCACATCCAGGAATATAAGTCGTATTGCTCGGTTAGAAGTTTTGCGCTCTGAAAGCATTTTGCAAAGTCCTATGTTATGGGGCCTGTGGTCTGATGAGGATTTGGTCATGATGGGCTGGCTAAAAAAATGGGATGTGGCACTCTTCAGAGTTATGACGATATAGGTAGATGTCGGCACTCTTAAGAGTTATGAGGTGCACCGGGTGCGATATAGGTTATTTGGCTGCGGTGTGGTGTGTTCGGCACAGCTATTATTTAGAATCGAGATTTTTAATTTGTGGCGGCCAATTTTGTGCAGCCCACATAAAAACACAAACACAAACCATGATTAATCCGCCTCGTCCAGCTCCCCAACCTCTTCTGGCTACTAATAAATCTCCAATCCCTCCACTGCTGGCAAATGCGATACCCCCGACTTCCACCAACAAATTTAGAATCATTCAAACAGCAAAAGTGTTGTCGAACTTGCAGCTCCTCTCTAAGCACGCCGAATCTTTTTCTTCCCAGCGAAAACTTGAGCTGCAACTCAGCTCTGTTCAGGAATTGACAACTCTCCTTACAACCTCCAAGGACATAAAACCCTCCTCCTTCGACATATCTTCATGGAACCACACACCTTTGATGAAAAGTTCAGTCAGTCTTCCTCAAAAAAGCAGTCGCAGTCGGCAGCTCTCGACAGCACCCTCGGGCCTTACGTGAACCAGTCCGCTGCGGATTTGATAAACGATGCATTGCCGATGATAATAGAAAATGTCGATTTCACATCCAGAGACAACAGACTGACCATGCTGCTCTGCAATTTGTGCGTACTGACAATCACCAACAACGTTGGCGGTGACAACGGTCGCTCAGAGCGAACTGCGAAGCACGCCGAGAACCTAGCCCTAAACGGACTGCCTAGGAGAGGACTCGTGGCGATGAAAAGCAAATTGAGGGACGTGAAGTGGCAATTGACGCTTTTGCGGTACCTTCACACGCTGATATCGCACTGCGGGGACAACCCATTCGTAGAGCCCGGGATGGATGATTATGGGGCGACGATCAAGAGCCACTTGGTGAACTGCGGGGTTGTTGAGCAGGTTTTGCTGACCATCCAGAGGTGAGCGAGCGAAGCGAGCGAGCCTTGTGACAGAAGAGTGCGAGCGACTAACCCACTCATAATTCACTCTTGCTCTCTTGCTTCGTTAAAATTGCGCAAAATCTCGCTTCGCTCGGCGCAGCCACAGCACAAACATTTCCGTCATCAGCTTGTGCTTCGAAATAATTTATTTGTGCAGCTTCGAGGTCGAAGAAGAAATCGACCGGAACGCCAAGCCCGACTTTCTCCTCAAGCACATCTTCCAGACCACCACAAAGAACATCCTGCGCCACAAAATGGCCAAATCCGTGGTTGAGCCTTGTGTGTCGCTCCTCTACGCTCTCTCCCTGAACCCGTCTCGGGCCCGGCTGCTGAAAAATTTCATCACATTGGATCATTTTCGAACGTTTTTTGAGGTGTTTCCGTTTGGCGACGAGATCTTCGTCGAGATCATCGGCCTTCTCAACATGGTCCTTTCCTCTTCCGAGTCGTCTTCGCAGCACAAGCTGCTGCCCGATTTGTCCTCCGTCAGCTGGCTGATAGAGAAGATTGAGAGCATCGTGGTGTTGTTGGAGGTCAACGACGGCGACGAGGGGGAGCAGGAGTTGCTCAGCCACGCAATTCCGGTGCTGGAGCTGCTGCGCTCCAAGCAAGCAAAGCTTGCGACTGACAATGGCAATGGAAATGGCAATAATAATAATTCCTTTGATGGCGCTAAAAATGATTTCCTCTACAACGACAACGACAACGACAACGACAACGACAACGACAACGACAACGATCTGTCGGACGACGAGAACGAAACCTCCTACGACTCGCTACAGATGTCAAGCTTGCAGCTCCAGCAGAAGCAGCAGTACATTCAGCAGCTCCAATCCAAGAAAAACATAAAGAAACACACCCATAAGAAATTCACCCAAACACAAACTACTGGCAGCGACATGGAACTGCTGAACTCCAAAATTTTGTATTTGCAGAACAAATTGCTAGCGAGCGAGGCAAAGCAACATGCGAGCAACGAAAAATTGCTAATGGCGAATGAAGAAGTCCACGC
The DNA here is from genome assembly GCA_030267985.1 of Parmales sp. scaly parma. NCBI lineage: Eukaryota > Bolidophyceae > Parmales > Parmales sp. scaly parma. The sequence continues at coordinate 72,507 of BRYC01000154.1, read as the reverse complement.
AAACCGTTCAATTCTTCGAGAAATTCGGTTCCAGCAAGCAGAAGCGGTTGCCGCCAAAACTCGAGCAAAGAATCTCTACAACAGAAACCCGTGGAACAAGGTGTCCACCCACTCTGCGCCCACAACCACAAAACCCCAAACTTTGGACGAGCTCGTCGCCAACGAAGTTTCCAATCACACGATTGCCAACACAAACGACATGAAAACGAATATCAACAACAACAAGGAATTTGCGTGGCAGATTGCAAAAACATTTTTGAAGGAAGAAGCCAAAAAGTTGCCGGCGGCGTACAACATATTAGAGCAGTTCGCCGACGCGGTGGAAAAAACTTTCCTTTCCCTCCTCCTCGCCACCAATTCCAATACCACGAACATTTTCGGCGTTCTCCCCTCCGGCTACTGTCGAAAGTACTTTTCTGGGGATTTGAAATTGTCGTGCCTTGCCGAGGCGGACCTGCAGATCACCAAGGTGTGCAAGCTGTCCAAGAAAACGAAGGGCGGGGTAGACTTCGAGGCGTTCTGCAAGATTCTGTTCACTCTCAATTTGGTCAAGTACAGGTGAGTGAGTGAGTGAGTGAGTGAGCGAGCTTTGAGCGATTTAGTCCCGCGAAATGGCTAAAGAAGGCAAAAATCCACTACTGAACTAACCCACTCAATTCGTTTGGCATCTTCTTCGCTCGGTGCAGCAAGAGCAAAACAAATGTGCTGTCCAGGACTGAAATACTAACCAAAATGGTGCGCAGACTGGAGCACATGGTTTCGAGTGGGGTGGTGGGGGCCGGCGGCGACCAGAGCGCAATCGTTCACCGGGCTAGCGAGGATTTGATGAGCCCGATTAGAAGCCGACGGGAGGCAACGAAAAAAATTTGCCTGCTTGAGAACAAGGGATGGCAGGAGGGGTTCGGAATCCTTAAGGAGGACTGCGTCACGAATAATCAGTTGCGGCTCATATTCATGGCATACGCCAGTTCAGCTGTGGTGAGGGGGGGAGCGCATTACATCTGCTTTCCCCAGATGCTCAACTTCATGAGGGACTTTTGTCTTATTCCTGAGCTAACAACGAGTAGGTGAGGAGTTGGAGTTGGAGCGAAGCAACAATTTTCCAAATCACAAATTTATTAATTCTTGTTTCCGAAAATACAGATTCGCACAAAGCATCTTTGCGAACTTGCTGCAGAAAAATGGGGCAAATATCTCCGAGAACTTCGTCAGTAACGTGGGGGTGGGCGTCGTCTTCGAGGTCTTCCTGGAATTCATCGGACTGGTGGCCGATAATGTTGACTGGAATGTAAGCAGCAGCAAAAGGAGCGGAAAGAAGTTCGGCTACGAAGAGCTGATGAACAATAATGAGAATGAGAATGAGAATGAGAACGAGAACGAGAACGAGAACGAGAACGAGAATGATGGTGATAATAACAACAGTAACAGTGTTTCAAACACAAACAAAACAAAGAACCAAATCGTCGCGTTCTTGCAGTGGATGGACACAAGCGGGGGGAAGGGCAAAATTTGCCGAATGAATAGAGGAAACAACTTGATAGGAAAGTTTCAGCTCGAAGTTCTGTTCAGTGAGAGTTTGCAGGCTCTCTCAAAGTGAATAATTTCGTAAATTTTCATGTTTAAAACTTTGGCCAAGGCTTTGAAAATCTCTCCAGCCCACTCTTGCTCATTTGCAGTGCCAAATTGAACGGCACCAGGCAAAAAGTGCACATGACGCAGAAGAAAATGTAGCTAGCCTCCTTCGTGGCGAAAAGCGTTATAACGTAGGGCCCGATGAATCCCCCAACATTTCCCAGACCATTCACGGCAGCAACGAACGTTCCCTTGTCCTTGCTCGCTACAGCTTCTTCAGTCACCAGACTCCATAGCGGCCCGTATTGACCCCAAAGGCCAGCCCCTGCGATTGTCAACCCCGTGATTTTCGCTGTTTTGCCTTCAAAGACGCTCGCTGACCCGAACCCCAACACAGCCAAACCCATCGCCAGTATGAAGTGAAAATGGCGAGTGTGTGGCCCGAAATATGAAGCGCTCTTCGCAATCAATAGATTCCCAAACACGGCGCCGGAATATGGATAACTCGAGAGCATCAGAACTTCCGTTTCTGAGACACTTCCGTCTTCAATTTCTTCGATAATTTTTGGAACGAAGTAGATGAATCCCCAATATGGAAGCGATATCATGAACCAAACCAGCGCGTAACAGTACATCACGCTAGTTCTTGTCAGTATAGCTTTGGTAGCGTCTATAAACCCCAGTTCCTCTGCCTCTGTCTCTGCCTCTGCCTCTGCCTCTGCCCCTGTTTTACCAGAAACGGCTTCTGTTTTGGCCGCCCCAGCTCCAGCGTTTTCCACTACCTTTTTCGTCTCTCCCTCAACCCCGCGCACCATTCTCATCTCAACGGTTTTCTCCTCCTCGGACAAAAACCCGCAACTCTCTATCTTCCTAGGCTGAAACAGTATGAGCAGGACACCGCACACGATCGCCAACCCCCCCTGCACGATGAAGCAGAATTTCCAGTCTTCATAGTGGGGGAAAAAATCCTCCGAAAACCACTCAATGCCTGCTATAATTGGTCCGCCCGCCGCCAGCGCAATCGATGTGGCGCTCAGCGTCACAGCATACGCAAAACCAAAATCTCTTACCCCAAAAAAACTCCGTAGGTACATTATTAGCCCTGGGTAGAAACCGGCTTCGGCCAAACCCAGGAGGGCTCGGACGAGGTAAAAGGACGTTGCATCGACAACAAAAGCCATGCACAGCGTGGACAGCCCCCACGCTACAGCAAGTGAGGAAATCCAAGTAACTGCGCCAACCTTCTTGAGGAGGAAGTTCGCTGGAATTTGCATCGTGGCGTAAGTTGCGAAGAAGAATCCGGCGCCCAAAATATACTGCGTATCGTTTATGTTCAGGCTAGTTTCCAGCTTCGTCGCTACAAAGGCTAAGTTCGTTCGATCGAGATAGGAAATCAAAGAGAGGAGAAACATTATCGGCAACACTCGTAGCTTGAGCTTCCTCACTGCAGTTTCGTGCACTTCACGATCATCAACAGAGGAGATTGAGGAGGAACGTAGTTCGTTCGCTTTTAGGAGGGTATTTTTGTCATCAAACCTTGTACCTGTAGTGGCTGCTATCAAGGGCTGCTCAGAGAAGCTATTATTGCGGTCACGTGGTTCATCCATTTTCAAAAGGATTATTTTGTTCACAAATATATTTGAGATCCAGTTCATTTTCTCTTCTCACAGGCACCACGCAAACTTAATATTAATGGTACGTGTGTTTTTAAGTTCTTACAACTCCATATTATATATTTTGCACCAACTAAACAACTAAACCCCCTTCCTCCCTTCCTCAGCCGGCTTACCATTCCAAGAACGATGACAGCAACTGCGCAACTGCCTGCGGTATGGCTTTCATGCCGATGAAGACCGCCGTGAAAGGACCAGCCGTGCCCCTCGAGCAATCTGACTCCCCGGACATCATAGACGAGGCAATTTCCACCTTTCGGGCAAATGTCTTATTCAAGAATTTTGAAGTCAAGGGTGGAGCCGATCGGACTTTGATCTACCTCACCCTGTATATTCAGCTCGCCATGGGGGCTTGCGAAAAGGTCAAAACAAAAAAGGAGGCCAAAACAGCACTGTACCAGTTGGCAATCAAATCCTTCACCATCCCGGGTGATGCGGGGTGGAGCCTTGGGGGAATGTTCCCCCCCCCAGAGTCTAGGGACGAGACGGAGAGTTTGAAGGCCTACATAAAGCAGGCGAGGACGGAGTGTAGCGAGAGGTTGTTGGACCGGTTCTACAACGAGGATGGTACACAGAACAAGTGGTGGATGTCGTTCAGCAAGAGAAAATTCATGGGGAAAGCGCTGAGTGCATAAATGCGCATGTGCGCATGGTAGATCGAAAATTCAAAAGTCAATTTGTTAAGAATTACACATCATGTTTTGTATTTGTGCTTTAGCTGAGGACTGAGCGGCTTCTAGGCTCATCCGTATTATGTTGGGTTTAGATTGAGACTCTATGGCCTCAATGAGGATTTGAAAGTCATTTTTCTTCCTCATGCTGTTGCGTCTTATTAGTGTTTGTTGGTTATGGGCGTGTTCATGTTCATGTTCATGTTCATGTTCATGTTGATGATGGTCATGCTCATCTTCATCGTCCGAAGACGAATCTGTGATCACATTGCTCACATCGTTGTCGCTGACACTGCACCTTGACAGTGCTCGATTCATCATTCTTTGCACCTCCTCTCTCGATTGCTGAGTTGTTCTGTCGTTGTTGTCGGTTGTTGTATAGAAACCGCCGCCCAATTTAACTTCATCATGCTGGGCTCCCTTCCACTGGTCTGCGATTTCCTCTTCGTGGGTACTAAGCAGCGTTGCAATCCGCTTGTTTTCGGCCATAACGTAAATGTCGCACTTTCTATCGTGGCGGTCTTGAACCCGGTCAGCCTCAAGCGATAGGCGAGTAGCAGCTGTTAACGAAAGTTGGGGGTTCAGCGTACTGCTGCTGTACCAAGCTTCAGAAACGTGATTGGGAATAGTTATACCGTCAGGGCTAAAATCCATCTCTAAGGATCTGTTGACGCTGGACCTCAAATCGTCCTCGTCGTAGATGCGGCGATTGGGAGGTGGTGGTCTTTGATTTGGTGACTCGCACTGTGTTATTAACTTTAAGATTTGCTTGTTGTTGGGTCGTGATCTTGGAGAAGATCTTGGCGAACTTGAAGGAGGCATAGGAAACTTTGGTTTTGTCGCCAGGGTCTCCAGGATTCCGTTGCCAAAGGTATGCACCCGCGGGGAAATTTGTTGCCATTCGGATCTCATATTGAGTCCCTTTTGAGTTGAGAATTCTCGTGCAATAACGAAGGACTTGATCGACTTCCAAAACCGCAACAAAATATTTATTGTTATCGGATACTCTGAAACGGAAGGAAAGCAGCGAAGTTGTGAAGTTGTGAAGTTAAGAACCAGACACTTCTCTTTTAATCAAGTACAAGATTTGAAGATTTCACAAACTCAGCACCTCAGATCAAGATTAAAAAAATATTAAATCCACCTTTTTATAGCATCACGATGAACTTCGATAACATCCTTGACGGTTTGACAGAAGCCGAGATCCGTGAAATCCAGGTTGCCGAGGAGCAAACATTTCTTGAGCAAAAAGCTGAGAGAGAGGTTGCCCGGGCCAAGTGGGCTCTATTGAATCCCTCCCCACCCCCCACCGTAGAACTTTCCCCGCCTCCCCTTGAAGATGAAGCTGTTGCAACACCTCCCAGCACCAACTCCACACACCAAATAAATAATAGTTCCTCCTCCTCAGAAGCCTCCCCCAAAGCATCTCCCCCACCCACCCCGATCCCGACCTCTGCCCCCGTAATTCACGGCCCCACCCCCCCCCCAGCCCCAATAATCTCCCCCCGCTGGGCGACCCTTTCGGGCTCCGACCTGATAATAAAAAAGGAGCAGCTCTCCCAGGGCGACGACCCCTCCCAGCCCGCCCCGGGGGACTTGGTGACGGTTTCTGTGATTGGACGGACGCTGCAATATTGTGCCGAGGCGACGAAGCAGAACAAGGTGAGTTTATTTTAATTTGTAGTTTCTTTTTTTTATTTTTGCTCATTAATTTTTGTTTTCGCAGATGCTCTCCTCTGCGACCTTGGCCAAACCACCCAAAAGCCCATTCTCCTCCCCCTCCTACGACTCTGACGAAGACTCTGCCACCGTCTACGTGATGAACGCCATCCGCATCACCACAACGATCGACAGCGGCGAGCTCCCCCCGGCGATCAACACCGGCATCAAGCAGATCTACCTCAACAAGGGCGGGACAATTCGGAGCTCAAGCAAGTTCTGCTACGGGAAGGTTGGGAACGTTGCGGCTAAAAAAATAGATTGCTCGAAAAAGACCAGCTACGACTTTGACTGCTACCACTCGTTCGACCTGTACAGTGGGGACTACGGGAGGAGGGTCGTTGACGTTCCGCCCTCCACGCCGATCGAGTTCGAAATTAAGGTTCACAGCATCGTCAGGAAGGCGGACTTGAACATCGACAGCGACCTTTTGAAAATGGCGAGCAAGAAGTTCTTCGGTAACGAACTCTTCAGACTTGGGAGATTGGAGAAGGCGCTCAAGATCTACAAGGAGGGGTCATTCTTGAGCCAGTTTCACATGGAGCAGGCGGTCAACTCGCCCAAGTACGGGGCCAAGCTGAGGGACGCATTCGTGGACCTGAACAACAATATTGCGCTCGCTCAGTTCAAGATGGTTGACTACGTTGAGAGCAAGAGGTGAGCGAGGGGGGCGGGGCGGGGCGGTGGGGTGGGGTTGACAGAAAGTGTGACAGAAACGTGCGAGGCGACGACTAACCAACTCCTAAACCACGCGCAGGTCTTGCACGAAGGTTTTGAGGGTGGAGAGTGACAATTTGAAGGCCCTTGTGCGACTCGTGCACTGCCAACTCGAGACCGGCAACCTCGACAGCGCTCGCGAGAACCTCAAGCATGCCGTTATGCTCGACGCGACCTCTCCTGCTGTTAAATTCGCGTGTGGGGAGCTGAATAAGAAGAAGGCAAGCTACGCGCAGAAGCAGAAGTCGATGTACCAGAGGATGCTGGGGGGGGGGGGTGGCAACAGCAACAGCAGCAACAGCAACAGCAACAGCAATGGCAGTAATATTGTACCCCCAAGTCCTGAACCGGAACTGCCAGAGTCGGACGAGAACCTGCATTTGGGCAAGTGTGAGGGTGACGATAAACCCTCGAAGGAGGACTATATTGACGAGATGATGGCGCAACTGGGGACCGAAAGTAACAAGGAGGAGGAGGAGAAGAAGGAAGAGGAAAAGAAGTTCTCGACAGCAGCAACAAAACCCACAACAACTACAACCCAATCATCGATAGAAAAACCAATCCCAATCTCTTCAAACAAAAGCAAGAATGACGTCACCAATTTGAGGAACCGAAACAGTAAGAAAAAAACAAGTAAAACACCCGTAGAAGCTCCCACTCCCGCCCCCACTCATAAGAGAGGCTCCGTTGATGACGGCGAGACGGAAGAGCAGTACACGAAGAGAATGGAGAGGGAGGAGAACATCCAGGCACTGAAGGAAATTGCGCTGTGGTTGGTGTGCGTGGCAATCATCTGCTATTTTGGGTGGGGTTTTGCGTTGCAGTGCATCGAGGACAAGAACCAGGAGAGAAGGCTGGAGTATGAGTCCAAGCTGGCCGAGCAGACTCGAGCGTTGGAGGAGGATATCCGTCATTCAGATTTATAAATTTTTATTTTTATCGGTGGTTGTTGTTGACAACGTTCCTCAACGGCGTCTTGACACTTTTCCTCTCATTGTGCTGCTTCCCGCCCCTGATCTTCTTTCCCGGCGTTCCACTATTCTCGTCATTGGTAATATTGCCGCTCTTCTTCAACTTCAAGCTGAGCTGAGCGATAACAACATTCTTGAGCGCGAGCTCCTTTTGAAGCTTCTCGATCGTCGCCAAAAATCCCGCTCGCTCCTCCTCAAAGTTGTTCACCTCGTTCTCAATTTTTTCGAAGCTTGTACCCTCAATGTTGTCTTCTTGGTCGTAATAATCAATATTCTGTTGCTGTTGCTGTTGCTGTTTCTGCGCCGCCAGCAGTTGTTTTTTCAGATCAGCGGCATCGATGAGACACTTGTCTGCTTTGTTGTACAGCGAGGACGCGAAGAAGTCGCTTTGCGAACTCTGCGCGGTTGCTTCTGGTTCATCTGTGAAGACGTTACCCTCGCCCTCGCCTATTGTTGCTGTTGCTGTTGCTGTTGCCTCTTCCTCAAACAAGTCAAGCTCCAATAGATCGTAAGAGCACGGAGGCGGCTGGATGCACTTCTCCAAGCTCGCTTCTTTCAGCTCCAGCAACCGCTTCAGCACGTTGACCTCTTTCTCGAGCTCGTTGTTCTTTTGCACCAGGATTGAATGCTGCTTGTTTTCTTCCTCTTGCTGCTTTTGCTGATGCTGTTGCTGCTTGTAGTGGTGCGCCAACTCCACGCCTGTCATTAATGGTTTATGTTGCTGTTGCTGCTGCTGTCTTGGCTGCTGACTCAGACTAAAGCACTGCTTTTTCACCGGGGTGGTTTTAACGCTCTTCTCGTTGATCTTCGGCTTCGTTCGGACGGACATCGCCCTCTGGGCAAACGTCAGCGTCATCAAGTTCTCCTCAATGTTATCGTTCGTGTTGCTGATGTTTGCCACTAGCACGCACGCAGCCTTGCCGTTCAAGGTTTCGGTGAGAATGCGTGTTAGCTTGCTGTCCCTGAACGGAACGTGCTCATTCTTGTTCGATGTTGCGTTTGACAGAGCGTTGATGACCTTTCCCAGGGTGGAGATTGACTTGTTAATCTGCGACGAGCGAAGAAGGTGCGAGACGATTTGGGTGGGTTAGTAGTGAATGTAGCCATTATATGGAGGTTTTAGACGCTCAGATTTGGACACAGTGGCGGGTTCGGACAGGTTCATTTTTGAAAGTTGTTCAGGGACGGTCCAGATCAGGGTCATGTGGAGGTGGTCAACCTGAAATCTCAAAAAAAGCAAAAAAAGGAAGAAAAAAATTTAAAGCGACCGCAACTCCAACGCACAACGTCTTTAGACATTCAGAATTGGGCACTTTGGCTAGTTCGGCCAGGCGCATCTTTTTGAGCAGAGCTATTGTTCAGGGAAGGTCCAAAACACAGTTCGCATCTTCTCAAAATCCACAACACACACTCTCGTTTCTTCCAAAAAGGCTCGCTCACTTCGCTCGCTCACCTTGCACGTTTCCTTCTGCATGCCGGCCGAGTTCCCGACCTTTGTTATTCGCTCGGACCCGGCCAAGTCAACGAAGGTCAATGTTGATCGCCGAACTTTCATTTCTGTGGAGGAGGTGTTTGGTGTTGACCGAGTTATGCCGAATCTGAGGATAGCGTGGGAGCGAGAAGAGGTGGAGTTCTGCTTGGTGGAGCGGGTCGTCCGGTGCTGGGCGGCCGCTCGGAGGACGGCGAGAACGCCCTTGGTTGATGTTGCAATGACCTGCGGAGCGGCGTGGAGTGGAATTAGTTAAGAATTTGAGCAAATTACATGTTTGTCTATCCTATCCGCATACCTGCGTCGCATCGGGAATGAACACTCCAACCTCCGGACTCTCCCTGATGCTCAAACACTTGGCCTCCCCCGGCTGCAGCAGGTCGCTTACGGTCTCGTTGTACACCTGCACGAAGCTGAATATTAGCGACACCCTGTCGTTCTGGCCCTTGTACCGCTCGGCCACCGAGAAGAGCGCCCGGACGGTTCGGGGGATTATTCCCGCCTGGTTTGGGGGGGCCGTGTGTTTCTTCGTGACATTATTTCTGTGTGTGCTCGTTGTCGAGCCTGGGGGAGGAGGGGGGGGCCGATTCGGTGGGCGGAGAGTTATTTTGTGCTGTGAGTTGGGCACGTAAGAATGCTTGATGGCCGAGTTTCTATTGCTGGGGGTGTTTTGCGATGTTGACATATTCATGATGTTTATGTTCGGGGACATTTTTACGTTAACGTTTACGTTTACGTTTGGGGGGGCCATTACAGAGCCACCACACATTACATCGCAAAAACTATTTAACTTCTTCTTCGTCCCGCTTGATCTTAAACTCGATTTAGGTTTCTTCCTGCTTTTCCTGGTGGGAGTAGCGAGCAGCTCGTGAGCCGTCAAGGTGGCCGTGTCGAGGGGCGGGGGCGGGCTCTCGCAAACGACGTTGTTGCCCATGTCGCCGAACATGGTGAATGTTTTCCCCGCTGCGCCGAGCAAAGCAAAGCGACCGAGCGAAGCGAAGCGAAGCGAAGCGAAGCGAGCGAGCAATTAGTTTTTGGCGGCTCGAAATAAAAATTACAATCTCACTCACCTCCTGTCTGGCCGTAGCAGAGCACCCCGCCGGAGAGCCCCTTGAAAACCTCCTCGATCATGTTAGGAACATTTATCGCCGCGTCGTAGACCTGGCCCTGGGTGCAGCCTGCCGGGAGGACTCGGTCAAACTTGAAGGTTTTGGCCCTGCAGTAGGGTTTTTGGATTGTTATAGTGGCCTCAGGGACTGAAAAGGAGAGTGGAAGGGGGTTGGCGAGGGAGTTGGAGTTGTTGGGGTTGGAGTTGGAGTTGGAGTTGGAATTGGGGTTGGGGGAGGAGGAAAGGGAATTGGCATTGGAACTGGAATTGAGATCATCCTCAATCGAAGGGCGGACTCTGCCGATTACGCGGACGCGCTGCGCCATAATAAATATTTATGTTGGTAAAAACAATGCTGGTATTAGAGGATAGATAGAATTTTTGGTGGAGTGAGGGGTTCAAAATAGTGAAATTATTTATAAATCTTTTCAGGTGGACCCAAACTGCCAAAAGAGGCAAATTTAAGATTGAACCAACTTTAATAGAACTTATTGGGCCATAACTGTAAACAAGCTGTTTATATCTTAAACTGTATCTGGATTGATTAAAACAAGTGAAATCCTGACGAACTCCAGTGATGGATTAAATTATGGCTGGGTGCATCAAACGATTCTACTCAAGATGTATACCCCTGGAAGAGCACGAAGTTCTTCCGGTCTGCTCTTTCGAGGAGCTGACTGAGCTTGAGGTTAAACTATTTGGAGCCCTAACAAGAGCGAGCAGGTACATATTTTTGTCGATTTTTATTGTGGGAACCCTTGCCACTGTAATTGCAAATACAGATGGTGGTGTGGATGGATCAGAAACTTTTCTCAACTTTCTACAAGCTGTCCCGATGCTTCCTCAGATATTCATGTCAAGGAAGGTGGTTACGAAAGAGATGGGCAGAATGTTGGAAACCATACGCATGTGCAAAGTGTTTTTCATGTTCTTCCTCGTTTTCAACACGGTTCGTTTCTACACTTCGATCCAAACTACGTTGGCCAATTGCAGTTATGAACCTAGCATTTTCAAACTCGCAAAAGACATTCCAACACAAACACAATGCAGCACAGAGGTGAAACTTTCGTACACCCTGGCACTTTTGATCTACGCAACTTGCACTCTGCTGCAGATTGCTGTTATCAACAAGCTCGAGGAGGTGTTCCAGAGGAGGTTGAACCGCAAAACGATTAATGAGTTCAACAACACTGTTTGAACTTGATAAAAAGATTTTTTAACTTTAAATGTTTTCCTCCTTGATGTCCTTGAACCACTTGTGGAAGAGTTGGATGATGGCCGCGTGACCCTCCTGAATGTCAGGGGTGTCATTCAATCCCGGGGCACTGTGTGAAAGATCACTGTGGTGTGCACCGTTGGGAAAGTTCATCGCTATTAATTGCCGATCACCCGCATCCAAGGTTTCACAAATGGAGCCAACGCTCCAACCGTCGTTGAGACCGTTGGTGAATAGCACGCGGGAAACGTCGGTATTCTTTATAATGTCGTCGAAGCCCCAGTCATTCGCGTACTGCGAAGGATTCGGCTTGACGTCGAAGCGATCGCCGCAGTGGGAATTTAACCAGTCCATCGTCCAAGGACGGGCTGGGAACATGTCTGATTTGCCGCTGAAACCAATGGTCTCGACAAGGTAGGAGCAAGTCTGGAAGTCCCACATTTCCCCGTCTCCACCAGTGCCAACTCCGGACCAGTCGCCAGAGGTGATCGTGGGGTTGTCTCCGGACGGGACCTGGGTGTTCATGTCGAAGCACTCAGCACTGTCGTCTTCGTTGAGTCCGTTCAAAAGTCTAGCAACCTTGTCCACTGCTTCAACTCCCATGTCTTGAAACAACACGCACGTGTGGAACAGATCCGTCGTCTTGTCAGGGGGGTAATTTCCCATGTTGTAGTTCGCAAATGTGTAGCCCACGACCATCATTATCTCGTCCTTGAAGTTCTGCATCGTGGAGGAAGCAAAGGAGGGGATGTTGTCGGCGCACACGCCAATTTTTTCCGCCATCGATTTCACGTCATTGTCAGAGGCCGCGTCCATTAGTCCAGCAACGAACTTCAAAGAGTTGCGGACCATGTTGGCGCAGCCGGGGGAGGCCCGCTCCGCAGATGCGGTAATGAGCTTGTAGTACTCGTACTGATCAACCTGCGCCGAGCGAAGCGAAGCGAGATTGTGCGCATTTTTAATGAAGCAGGATGGGAGCGAGTGAGCAAAACGAATGTAATTGAGTGGGTTAGTTTATTAGTGGATGTAGCCATCTTTAGCCTTTCGCGGGATTTCATCGCTCACCTGCTGGGCGTAAAATCTGATCGGCGCGGAGGCCGTGTAGGACGCATCAATCACGTCCGAGTGGAGGAGTCGCATGGAGAAGGACAGGAAGCCCGGGTAAGAGCCGCTTATGACAATCACAGGGCAGTAGTCTGGAGAAGATTTGTTTGTGGAACACTTGAGCTCAGATTGTTTAGATTGTACCAGATGCTTGGCATCGGATAGTGCCTGAAGGGGGGTCATCAAGTTGAACAAATCTGAATTGGATACAGCCGGGGGGGCGGAGTTGGTTGGTTGGCTGAACCGAAGCGAAGCGAAGCAAGCAAGCGAGTATCGAATTGGTTTAGTTGTGAGTTGTGCCCCCCCCCCCCCGGCAACGCCCTGCTCGCTCACCTCTCGCCATAAAAACGATGCTCTGGCTCAAGAACGTATGCTCCAAATTCTTCAGAAAGCACATCGTTCACATATGGGTAGAATAGTCCAGTAGAGGGGGGAATTGCACCCTCACCGCCCATCACTAGGAAGATCGGAGAGCCTGGGCCTTTGAAGTTGTCTGCCTTCTCATAATACCTTTGAGAGTAAGTTGCAGAACTTGAATTGGAAAAGTGATCAACGAGTTGTTCTTTGAAGTAGCTCGGGTCAGTTGGAACTGCCTGGGTATAATAGAGGCTAAGCGCTATGATCCAATACTTCATTATATTTTGGTTGTTAAAATCTGATTAATCACCAAAAAGGTAAAAAACCTAAAATGGAAAAAGTGGTGAAAAGTAAAACCTGTCTGCCAAAAATTGTATAGTTATGCAGGCTCGACGAAACCTCATCCAGGCCGTTTCTCGGCGTACAAACATGGACTGTGAGTACTGCAATCATCATTGTCGCTCGACCGATATTATCAAAATGATTTTCCTTTTCTAACCCACTTCTCTCTCTCACCATCTCCCCACCACGCCATGCCACCCCACACCACTACACAGGGGCCGGGCTCTCCTCCCGGATCACGTCAAGTGCTGCCCAGGGCCAGGTCAACCAGCTCCGAGCTGTAATTGGAGAGGTCGAGGCCATGAACAGTACTTTTGCTTCTGCCCCTCCTGCAATTGACTTTGCTGCCTACAAGAAACAAATCACTTCCCCCAACGTAGTTGAAGCATTCGAGAAGCTCTTTTCTAAGGATGACAAGCAGCTCCCTCCTCTTGCTTCCCAGGTGACTGACTTTGACACTTCAAATGGATCAAAGCTTCTCGATATGGCCAAGGCCCAGGTTGCCGAGTCCGAGGAGCGCATTGCTGTGTTGACCAAGCAGATCAACGTGTTGAAGGACAAGAGGCTCTCGAGGGACACCACCCCCGAGGACATCTTTGCGGCCTACCCCGAGATGGAGAAGGAGATTGAGCAGGAGATTGAGGAGCATGCTTGGCAGAAGGACATTGCCTGAATAATAGATATAACGGTTTTCAACATTTTCACTTAAATTGTTTTCATTTATATGTTATTTATTCACTTCACCACACGCAGAAGAGCACTCAGAGGAGGTGGTTCTTTGTCAGATAGCGGTACTTTTTGTAGAAGACGGTCATGAACACGACCAGCACGACCAAGAGGAAGAAGAACGGGGTCTTCCACCCCCCTCCCCCTCCCATGCCCTTCATCTGCTCCTCGAAGTTCTGCTCCATGGGGTCCATGGCCGAGTTGATTTTCTTGGCCATTTTCCTGTCGAACTTTCTGTCAATGGACCTTTCTAGGTTGGTGATTCTGCGCAAAAGTAATTGATTAGGGGGGAGGGTGAGAGAGTGGTTTTTGTTAGAGTGTGTCCCCCCCCCCCTTCCGCTGCGCTCTCCTTCCTCGCTACGCTCGGTCGGTCGTCGCTCAAAAATTTCCTTACCTGTCCTCCATCTTCTTGTTCATGTCCTTATTCAAGCCCGCCTTAATGTTCGTTTCCAACTCATTGACCCTCCCCTCAATCAAGTCCTCCTGCCCCTGCAGCTTCTCCATCGTGTTCTGCAGCTTCTCGTAAATGTTCGTGAGCTGGTGCTCCAAATCGTGCACAAGCTTGGTCACGTCGTCCATGTTCTCGAGCTGCGCGTTCTTCTTCACGACAGATAGCTTCCCCTCAACGTGGGAGTCGTGTACCAACAGCGACAAGACGTCGTGGTTGTCGGCAAGCTGGCCAGTGGTGGCAACCACTCCGAACCTGAGCCGAGCGAAGAAGGTGCGAAAACGAATTGAGTGGAATAAATTATAATGTTAGTTTACGCTCGCGGCTCGCTTCGCTCGCAGCTCGCTCGCTCACCTGCTCTTCTTGAGCCAGTCCTTTGGGAGACGCTTGTCGGTGTCGGTGACGGACAAACAGGTCTGCCACTTGTTCTCGCCTTCTGGGTCGACCTCGACCAGCACCTTGTTGGGGGAAATCATGAGGCGGATTCTACTCGTGTTGAAGACCGAGAAGTCGTCCCTCTCCTCGTGGTACCTCATCTTGCCAATGTTGCACCCCAACTTCTCGTCGTCATCCAAGTTGATGACCTTGGTCCCATCGTTGAAGACGATGGTGACGTCCCTGTGCTTCTGCCCGTGCTCAACGTTCTTGAAGGTGTCAATGATGATCCCCATTCCGGTGAACTTGGGACTCACGCCGTGCAAGCTCCCGGCCTTGTACGACTTGTCCTGGGTCAGCCACAGCGAGATCCCATCCCCATAGAGCTTTTCCCCCTGCCCAGAGATCCGAAACGTAAGTGTAGCGGCCAAATTGGTGAGCTCTTTATTGTTATTGGGTTTCAACTGAGATAATGGGGTGTTGGGTGGGTTAGACATGGCAGAAATGCAACTCAAAATGTTGCGGCAATATCCTCACCTCCTCCTTGGCCCACATAAACCCATTCTTAGACTGCCTGTCAGGGGTCAACCGAACAAAATGTTGGAGGACTTGGGAGTCGCCGCCGACGACGAAGTTGTCGACCGTGCGCTTGCCGCTGCGGTCCAGGTCGCCAAAGGGGGCTTCGAAGGTTTGGCCTGCTATAGGAGTTCCATAGATTGCACTAATTGAGGAAATGGTGAGGAGCAGGAAGAAAAATGAGGGAGTAGTGGGTAATTTTGACATTGTGGGGAGGATGGTAGGAGTGGTTCAGGTCTATGCGGATGGAACCATATCTAACGTATTACCACAACAAAAATTAAAAAGTTGAAATAAATTTAAGATATACCGCGATGAAGCTCCTATTTACGTCTGTACTAGCTGTCCAGGTCCACAGCCATGGAGAATTCTTCAAAGAAAATTATCAAATCAACAATTTAATTGGTACTTATGGGTACCCAGACTGCACTACAACTGCTTCTAAAACAGAATTGAAATGGTTGAGTGCCGAAGAAGCCTCAATGAAGCTGACCTGCCCCAAGAAGGGTGGTGACGGGATGATCTCCATTGCCACGGTTGGTGACAGCATCACTGCGGGAGCTTGCAGCAGTGGAGGGGAAAACACCTACCCTGCTCGGCTCCAGCAGAATTTGGATTTAAAATACCCGGGCGCTTACAGCGTTACGAACTTGGGAGCCTGCGGGTCAACCATGCAGAAGGCTGCCGATTCGCCGTACTGGGAGAGGCCCCAGTACGATTCGCTCGTGGCGAGTGAGTGGGATATCGTCATTATTATGCTTGGTGAGTGATGGCGAAGCGAAGCGAGCCAGATTCTCCACAACTTACTTACAAAAAACATGCCTGGCCATCCTGTCACGTTCGCTTCGCTCGCAGGCACAAACGATGCGAAAGACGAGGGAAGCGGAGGACCGACGAACTGGCAACATGATTGCGGGGCGGGGGGGAACGCGACGACCACAAACTGTGTTTTTGCCGATGACTATAAAAATATGATCAATCTGGT
The DNA here is from genome assembly GCA_030267985.1 of Parmales sp. scaly parma. Classification (NCBI taxonomy): domain Eukaryota; class Bolidophyceae; order Parmales; species Parmales sp. scaly parma. The sequence goes on along the minus strand of BRYC01000154.1, from coordinate 56,458 downwards.
GAGAACCCTCGGCGCACCAACGATTTACACCATGACTCCTATCCCTTTGATGCAAGAGGGAAGCATTGGAGCCAACCAGACAATTATAAATTCTCTGTACCCGGCGCTTTTGCCGTTAATCAACGCGGACAACGAGGGAGTGCTTGGGCCAATAGATTTGTACACGGGTTTTGGTGGGCGGGAGGATTGGCAGACCTACGAGCAGTGGCCAACCAGCTGTACACTAGATAGCGATTGGGATTATTGCCTTAACTGGTGTGACGCTCAGAATTGCGACCAGTGCCATCCCAACGACGACGGTTATGCATACATGGCTAAACTCGTTCAGCAAGGACTTGGGTTGTAGTAATAACGACATACGATTATTGTGAAATTAAAGGTCGTCTCGGTCTCGATTTTTCCTCCTGTGGGTGTCAAAATTCTTGTTCAGTGCGCTGACGTCTAACAACTCGCTCTTCCTGATGTCCTCGCACTGTAAGAGTGGGTTAGTCGCTTCGCACTCTTCTGTCACACTTTCTGTCACGCTCGCTCGTTCACTCACCTCCTTGTCTAGCCCCAACTCTCCGATACTGATATATCCCACCACGTGCATCACGGTGTCGGCGCAGAAAATGAAACTCAAGTACGCCTTCCCGTAACAATCACAAATGAACTGCACCACCTTCCCATATATATCCCCCTTTATCAAACCCGCTGCAGCCTCCGCCTCCTCCTTGTCCATCTGTTGCCGCAAGGCCGCGGCAAAGAAAATCAAGAATACCCCGCAGAGCGCTTTCAGACCCACGCTGTAGTAACCCCTCGTCGTTAGTTCTTTCGTCGCCTGCAAATGTGATTGCGGCGCTAAAGTGCCCGCGTAGTCCTTGCGCTTGTGCTCCGGAAGCCATACTAGCAATGAGCCCAATAAAAACAAGAACGCAATAGTGCAGTAGGTGTCGCCTACGAGCTGGTTGATCACTGCGAGAAGCGCAGTGAACATTGGTAAGCAAAACACAATGGATGCACCAACGAGGTAGCCCGGGAGGCGGCTCCAAGGCAGCAGAATTTTGCATAGTGTAGCGCCTCGAATGGCGCCATACATTAGTGAGAAGGAGGCCGGGAACAGAGCAATGAGGGCCATGGCGGCTTGGTACGCTGCGCCGAGCGAAGGGAGGCGCATTTTTAATGAAGGACGAGCGAGCGAAACGAACCAAGCGAGCCAAACGAATTGAGTGGGTTAGCTTAGTAGAGGATGTAGCAATTATGTCTGTAGCCATTTCGCGCACTTCATCGCGAGTATGCTCGTCTTCATCAAGGCTCGCTCACTTCGCTCGCTCACCTCCAACTGCATAAGTAATTTTGTCCATTTGCAAAGCAAGCTGTGTGATAGCTGCGAAGTTTTCCATCATTTCGTCGTTGATGCAGGCTGACGGCTTCGCACTAGTGTGCGCGGCAATCTGACTGGATAAGAAGCTCTCGGTAACCAAACTGACGCACACTGCGCTGCAGGGCATATTATCCTCCACTCCAGCGTCCCTCAGCTGACTGATAAACGCATCCTTGTTAGCCACATCCATGGTTTCAAGCTGGGGAAGCACGGGGGTGAAGCACCGCTCGCAATCGTTGTAAATCTGCGGGATGGTCATGGCCGCGAGAAGGTCCGCGCAGTAGGGCCTGTCGTTGCCAGGCTGGGTGGAGAGCAAGCATCTTTGGCAGTATCCCAAATTAGAGTCTCCGCAAATTGTGTGGACCGCTTCGTTGGGCACCACGCCAGTCCTACCGACACCGCCGGATTCGGCGGGGGGCATGTTGGCAATCATTGCAGTGGCAACCTGGTCGCCGAAAGGACACGTTTCCGTTTGGGGGTCTTTCAAGAGGCCGCACTCGTCGACCTGCAATCTGAGCTTAATGGACCATTCGTCGCTGTTCTTGCTCTTGCACAGAACGTCGTCCAACACACACTCGAATTGGTTTCTAGGGTCCGCGAGGTCGGAATTTATCGAGGCGATGGTGTCCTGACACAGCTTCAGCTCAGCACCCGGCCCGTCAACGCTTTGCTTAAAAGGCGCTATCAGGAGGAGGATAAATGGGACTGCAAAAGAGAGCAAATAGGCTCTTCGCAGCCATATGCGACTCGTTCGGAAATGGCCCCAATGCTTGATCGCAACCAGGACGCAGAGGAACGAGAAAACCAGCGACAGTGCGTAGAGCACTTGCACCGCGGCATTTACCAACAAGTATCTCTCAAAGAATTGGTAGTACTCTTTCCCTGCAATCGAAGAGAGCAGCGAAGCGAAGCGAAGCGAAGCAAAGCGAAGCGAAGCGAAGCGAAGCGAAGCGAAGCGAAGCGAAGCGAAGCGAAGCGAAGCGAAGCGAAGCGAAGCGAAGCGAAGCGAAGCGAAGCGAAGCGAAGCGAAGGAGCTATAGTTAGTGAATGTTTTTACCTAGCTCGGCGCGGATGTAGGCTCACTCTTCGCCACTCACAATCAAAATCGCTGGTAGTAGTTTCAGGAAATATAGATTCGAGAAAACTCTTCTTGTTGAGCGAATGGGTTATGGACGAAATGAAGAGAATCACTGAAACAAAGTAGGGGACCATTGCCACCACGAGAGCTGACTTTCGCCAAGTTAGGTATCTTGTTGAAAGTTTTCGATTATCTGCAGGAATGTCCGGATAGTATTTGGCCACTTCAGTCAGCTCGGTTTGGGATAGGGTGATTTCGTAAGGTGGTACGAGTTGAAGGAAACGAGATAAATAATGATAAGCCTCGTTTTTCTCGCGGCTCGCTGCGAGAGGTGGCACTTCTGTTGCTGGTGTGGGACGAGTTTGGACCATCACCATGAGAGTGTTTGTTAAATGAAAGATTTTAAAGTGTACTTAAATTTAACACCTTCTTCTAATTTAATTGAATGCTACGCTAAATGAGTTCGAAAGTCACCCCTGAGGGTGACAATGATTCGTTTGACGAAGGCAAACACGCAAAAAAGTCAAAAGGAGCAGCAGCCGGTTGCGCTGCTGAAGGAGGGGGTGCAAAACAAAACTCTGGCTGAAGGGTTGGAGAAGAAAGAGAAGAAGGAGAAGGTCGTCATCAAACTCTCAAAGGACGAGTGGACGTTCTTGATCAGCGACATGTACTTGGTAAATTACATGCACATTCCGTGCGTCAAAATTATGAGCGAAGAGACCGACAGCATGAACTTGATTCAATATTTCAAAAAGATTGAGACGCGATCAGCCAAGCGAGAGGAGGAGGAAACTTTGCAAGTATCACCCTTTGCGGAGATCCCGTGGTTTTCGGTGTTGTTTGACAAGCTGCTGACCCTGGACAACACCGAGAAAAAGGTGCATTATAAGAGGGCATGCGCATTCTCGTGCACACACTCAAATTACCTCGAGCTCACCGACCAAGAGTGCGAAGGACTTGCAAACGGTTTGCAAGTCCAGTTGAGGAAGTGCGTGCGCATTCAGACCGCTTACGACAACTGGCTTGAGATATTTCCGTGCATGAAAAAGTTGGACAAGGAACAGGAGTGGATGAGGCCGCTCTGCATGGTGTTTTGCCACGGGCTGAAGAACGAGTTGCGGCGAGTTTGGGGGTTGCGAGCGGTCATAGTAGGTTTGATGGTGTTCTTTGCGTGGGTGTTTAGGAACAACTTCACGATGAGGTCGGGTGATGCTGAGGAGGATGCTTACTACAGCGTATAAATTAGTGAGAGTATAGAGATGAGTTTAGGTGTGTAAATTTATCTATTCCTATTCCTCTTCACTCTCAAGTCAAGTCACTCTCAAGTCAAGTTAAATTTAAGCGCTATCCTCGCTGCTAATCTCCGTACTGGTGCTGGCAGGCTCCCCACCTTGATCTTGTCGACAAAAAAAAAAGGTGTTGTCTTCAACAAGAAAGATTTGATCGCTCTCCGCTTTCGCTTTCCCCCCCGCCCCTTGCTGAACATCACCATTTCTCCCCCCTCCTCCGTCGCAATGACATTTTTGGCTATGGGTGCCCACTGGCTGGCCAACGACCACGGGATGTTCAAGCGGGCCGACAGACCCTGCGCCGATCGAGCCAAACGAATTGGGTGGGTTAGCTTGAAAAAGGGCGAATCACTGGATCGACCGAAACTCCATCGTATGGAGGCTTTAGACGCTTAGAGTTGAACACGGCGGCGGATTCGGCCAGGCGCATCTTTTTGCGCGAGAGGATTGTTCAAGGACGGTCGAGATCAGGGTCATCTGCACGCCAATGTGAGAACTCAAAAAAAACTCAAAAAATTGTCGAGTCTTCCAAAAGGCTCGCTCGCTTCGCTCACTCACCTTGATGAGCACCGTTGCACGCCCCACCAGCACCAATTCAGGCGGAAAAGTTTCCAATTCCTTCACGGGAGAGTTGGGACTTAACTCGCCCTTGTCGTAGCCGCCCGGCAAACTCTCAACGGACCCGTCGAAGAGCCACATTGCCACCGCCGCCGCAGCCTGCACCGAGCGAAGCGAAGCGAGCCAAACGAATTGAATTGAGTGGGATAGTGAGTAGTGAATGTTTTGCCGTAGTGCTGTCCATCAGCCGAGCCAAATCAAATTAATTCCAAGCAATTTCGCGGGATTCATCGCTCGCTTCGCTCGCTCACCTCCAAGGGAGCTCCCTCCTTCAGCCGCACACCGAGCTGGAAACTCAGATCCGTCACCAGATTAACATCGGTGTCGTCGTAGACGGACAGGTCTTTACCGCTCTTGGAGCGGTCGTCGAGAGCGACCATCGTCTTTGCTAGAACAAGCTGTGAATTCTTGGAGATCTGCTTCACCTGCCCGAAATCGATCAAGCCAATCTTGCCGTCGTCGAGAACGAAGATGTTGCCGGGGTGAGGGTCGGCGTGGAAAAAACCGGTCTCCAAAATCCCACGGCCGAAGACATATGTCAGCGCTGTCAACAAATTCTTGCCAAACAACTTGCTCTCGGGCCCGTCCGGGTCAATCCCCTTCTTCTCCATCTCCTCTTTCGCGCGTGAGAGTGGCACGCCTTCCAAGAAGGTCATGCAAAGCACACGTTTGCTGACCAGAGTATCGATTGGATCTGGAATTTCTAAGGGGATCTCCATTCTTGTCGTTCCATCAACATCGAGCTGCAGGTGAGCCTTGATCGAAGTCATCGCCTGAGCTTCTGCGATGAAGTCAAACTCGTCTTTTAGCTGCTCCTCGAGCTCGTTAAAGACCACCCAGTAGTCCACTGGCGTTTTGCCGCGGAGCGGGAGGGAGAGGGCTTTTAAGTTCTTGATGTCGCCGAGCAGCTTCGGCTCGATCGAAGGCCTCTGCACCTTAACGGCGACCACACCACCGCCAAATTTGGAAGTTAGCGTTGCCTTGTGAACCTGCGCCACGCTCGCGGCGCCCAGCGGGATCTCGTCAAAGGAGGCGAACACCTCGTCGAAGGAATTTCCCAGCTTGTTTTTGATCACGAGCTCCTTGAGAATGACCTGACGGACGATCTCGATGGGCATGGGATCGAGGAAGTCGGTCAGGCCAGAGAGCTGCTCGGTGTACGCCCGGGGAAAGAGATCTTGGCGGCTTGCTATCACCTGGCCTGTTTTCACGTAGAAGCCCTTGAGATCATCAATCATTGCTTTGAGCTTGATAGCGCCCTTGTCATGAATCTCGTCGTACTGGATGGCGCACTCCTCATCGGAAAGGCACACGCCGGTGATTGCTTGGTTGACGTTTATGCTGGTGTAGGTCTTGTAGTAGTCGAGGAGGATTGGGACAGCGGAGGTCCAGAACTTTACGGTACGCATTGATCGCTCATAAGGGGAGAGGGAAGTTTTTGAAAAGTCGGTTAGGGCTTCAAGAGATGTGGGGTCATTTATTGGGGAGGAGGTCAACGAGGAGGATGAAGAGGGGTGGCTCTCCTTCAAGTCATTTATTGAGGAGGAGGTCAACGAGGAGGATGAAGAGGGGTGTCTCTCCTTCAAGTTTGGGAATTTGTTTAGAAATTTGGGGCCATTTTTATACTTTACGATAAAGGCAGCGGGGTGAAGAATGGGGAGGAGGAGGAGAGGGAGAGAGAGGTGGGAAAATAGCATATATTGAGAGGGAGAGAGATGGGAAAATAGCATATATTGTGTATATGGTAGCAACAGTGTTAGTTATCCTCGACACCTCGACACCTCGAAAATCTAGTTCTATCCATTTTATACGGTTATGTCCCTAAATAATCATTTTCTACTTCTCCTCCTCCCCATCCTCCCGCAATTGCAAGCTGCAAACACAAACACCGAAGAATTCTTCAGAGTCTGTGCAACCCCAAACGAAACAAAAACTCTCAAATCTCTCCTTTTTTACGACCCTACTCTGATAACAGAACGAACCCGTGATGATGAGACTTGCATGCATCTCATAGCGATTCACGGAACGCCCGCGCACCTCTCAGTTGCTCTAGATTCAGTGTCTCACGATCCAACACTGCTTCAACAATCTATAAATGCTATTGTTCGGGAGGAGAACAACCCTGCCGGGTTGTCGATGCCGGTTATTTCCTGGTTTGTTTATGGAGGGCATGTGGAGGCGGTGAAGCTGCTGGTCCAGCACAATGTTAACGTGAATGCTGTGTTCAAGGTCGAGGATGGGACGAGGGTGACAAGCTTGGATATCGTTATGCTGATTCAGGGGGGAAGCGACGATAACGAAATAATGAAAACAATGCAGTCGCTCTTGGAACTGTTTTTTGCGAAGCCATATAAGGATCTGTAAAATTAACTGAAGCTCACCAGATTTAGAATATTTAAACAATATTCGATTTTTTGCTCCCCACTCGGTTGCTCATCAATTCAGCTTCTAAATCGGGCACACGTTCAAATATCAACAAATCTCTGACTGATCGTGCTGGTGTGTCGGAGGAATAGGAATACATGACGATGTAGAGCTCTGAAGCAAACGCAACAGTGTACGATGCCTGTCGCGGCTCATTGGGAGAGATTAACTCTTTCCCAGTTCCGTCTATAACGCTAGTGTACTTAGTGGCGAGTATGTTATTGTTACGAACAATCGCATCGCCGAGAAGCGTGTTCAGCACGTTCGGGAAAGGCCCAGTTAGCCGGATGACCTCTCTCACGACAATTCGGTTCGCCGAAAGCGATACGAAGATCTCGTCAAGATTTGCAAGGGGAACGTTGTGGAGCCCACTGCCGATCGTGCAAACCGCCTCATCGCTGCCGACGAAGCAGAGCTTGAAATCGCAGACAGAGTTGACTCGTAGCATCTTTTTTAAGATTGAGGGGTCGTTGTTGGGCTCGAGAACGTCAGTGACGATTTGTTGTACTCGGGACAAATCCCGGTTTTTGGCCTGTGAGACAAGATCATTAATGTTTGTGATTGCATCAGCCACGTTTTTGTCAGTCACAGCCTTTGCCTGGGCTGTTTCCTTGCCTCGCTCTCGTCGAGAAGAAGATAGGGACAGGGATGTTGGTTCTGATCTGGTAGGGGTGCGGGAGGGAGTAGAGGAATTGGGGTCAAGCTTTATTTCATCGTATTGCTTTTGCGTAAGTCTACGTTTCACTGCCAGGTTGGTTAAAATAGGTGAGCTGGCCCTAGTCGAAAACGTGAATGAGCTGGTTTTGTTAATTGCAATGGTTGCCATAATCACAATAAGTGTGTACGACAAATTGCACATCGAAATTGCGTTTCTATGTGTAGAGTCGGACTGTCAATGTATTAATAGCTATGTGTAGAGTCGGACTGTCAATGTATTAATAGCAATGAGAATCTCAAAAATTCGCGAAACACTAATATACTTTGCGCCGCCGCCATGGTTTGCATGTACAGAGTTTTGAAGTTCTTGCTTGCTATCATACCAATTCATAGCCTCCTAATATCCCCCACGCGCAGATTCACCAGATCTTCCTCGATCTCGTCTTTGTTTGCTGATTCAGAGAATGAGATCCGCTATAAATCAGGGAATGAATACAAAGTCATTAAAATTAACAGCGCCAAACGTAAACTCGAGTCCTTGGCTTGGCCAACGGATGGGCGCGATATGCTCCCGTACAAACTCCTTGATATCGAGTCAACCTCACCCTCCTTGGGGGCGTATTTGCTGCCTGGCGATCTTGGCTGCGGTGACGTTCTCACCCTGAGTGGGATCCGGCTAAAGGTTGAGAGAGTTCGTTTTCAGTACAAATTTGAAAGTGGCTCCTTCCGTGTCACTAACAAGGTGTTAGAAGTGAAGAAATTGCGTTCAAATTCCAGTTTGACAAAATCCGCTAAACAAGACGACGACCTACCACTACAAAACGACAACGATGGCCGTCGAAATTTCTTGAAAGTGCTCGCGTCGGCGGCGGCCATCATGTCCCCTCTTGCTCAAGCTCCTGCTCCCGCCTTCGCGGTGCAGCTCGATCTTGACGAAGCGCCCCCAGAGCTCATAAGAAGGTTCAACAGAGACGTGAGTGAGCGAAGCGAGCGAGCCTTGAGAAAGACTCGTGAGTGTTTTTGATCGTGTGTGAACAATTCAATGTACCACATGATGAGCTGGAATAACTAGCCATTTTGTCCACTTTTGAGGTTGGCTGAAGAGGTTGTGTGGGGGTGGATTCGTGCTTCGCCATTTTTTTTAGTTTTTTTTAGGTTTCACTTGGCGTGCGGATGGTTTGAGATGGCGTGTTTTGGACCGTCCCTGAACAACACCTTCGCACAAAAAGATGCGCCTGGCCGAACTAGCCACCGTGTCCAATTCTGAGTGTCTGAAGGCGTCGTGCGTTGAGTGTTTCACTTTTCCTTGGTTGAGGTTTCACATTAGCGCGCACATGACCCAGATCTGGACCGTCCCTGGTCAACCCC